>UCOK01008920.1:0-41355 GCA_900474325.1 Synergus umbraculus
ATTTTGTAGAATTGTATGGGTTTTTGGGATATTTCGTGAAATTTGAAGGGACTTTAAAAGGTTTGTAAGAATTTGATGAAGTTTTATGAGATTTCTAATAATTTTAAGTGATTTCGAGAGATTTTTCTAATATTTAAAGGATTTGATGAGAATTTTAAAGGATTTCATGGAATTTGAATTGTTATCATTGAATTTAAAAGAATCTCAAGAAGTTTTTGAAAATTTTAAGAGATTTCGACGAAGTTTAACATAGATTTTAAGAGATTAAAAAAATAAAATATAATAAATTATATAATATTGAATAAGAACGTAAATGCGCGCGCGTTCGTTCTTATGTTACTAAATTCGAAAATTAGAATCAAGTTACTCATGAGTTGAATGTGTTTCTCGTGTAACCCGCATCTATCGATTCTAGACCAATTATAATTATGGTGGCACTGTCCACTAATTCTTCTAATTCATTATGTCGTAAGGAAACATATTTCACACTTACTTTACCCATCATTCATAAAATAATGTTTCTCAAAGTCTAGAAGTCTCAATAATAAACAGTTATGAATGTTTTGGGAGTTTTTATGTGACAAGAATAAAATGCTTATCTAAGAATGAAATCTCTATCCTCTTAGTTTCGAATTACCTAATTGAAGGAAGCTGCGATGATGATTGTGTGGACTTGTGGAGTTTGTTAAAGTCGTCTCGCATCGGTCTGCATAAAGATTGAAGAAATATATACATGAATGGCTTAACTCGCATGGGAATGTTTTCTTCGATGACGAGAATAACGCAGGGATGTCGTTATTAAAATCTGTTTATCACTCGAAGGAATGTTGCTTCAAAAAAGGCACTTTATTAACATACAGATAGATATACCTAATTAACTTATCGTCCTAACGTGTTTCGGAAAGCCAAGAGAGAATTACCACGAATCTTAAAGTGATTAATTACCTCTCAGAACTCCCCCTTCATTTTATAGTGCAGAACTCAAAGAAGAGGCTGTGGTTTTCATCTCTTAATGATTATTTGAATAACATTGTCATTATTCATTATTATTTACTCTTTATGAATAAGTGATATTTCAATCTTTTCATACAGCTTTTGATAAAAGTAAATGTTATCTTAAAGTTTTGTTTTAACATTTACACATAAAGAACTATGAATTTTTGGTAGATAAGGAAAAGATGGTTCAATGACCTGGTTTTAGAGACACAAAGGTTGTCGAGTTGACTGAAGGGAGGAGTGATTTGATATTTAAATGACGGTCATCACAAATCATTCGAATCATAGTGGCCTGAAATTGGAATGTTTATAATGCCCCTTTCTTGTTCTTTTCTGTCTCTGATTTGAAAAGCTCAGAGCTTTATGGTCAGCGAGACATTTCACTTATTTTACTTTTACAACGCGTGTGATCTTATTCTGGTTATTTCATAAGAGAGAGGAGATCCGACAGGAGGAGGGTCAGATGCCACGGGTGCTGCACAAAGGCAACACGATCCTTTCGTTGAGGATCCTGCAATGTAATCCTGTCGTGATCATGAGTGGGAAGATCCTCGTGGTGGCATCTTAAGCTCACGTTCGAGCACGCTTTTTTTTATTTCTCTTTTCACCCCTGACAACCGATTCTTTTTATTACTTTCGCTGTCCGCACTATTCGGACGCACGCATAATGCTCGCATAATACCTCTCTTTCTTATTCATTTTATTCTTATTATTTCTGGTTGAAAGGAAAAGTGTAGGAGCAAAAAATATCGAGATTTCTACTTCTCACAATAGATTATAGTAGCTCTTCGGTACCAACTTTGATATGGATCAAGAATTATTTTTTATCGCATTCCATAAGAAACATATTTACCGTTATTATTTTTTCAAAAAATTACTCTATATATGAGTCATATTTATACTGTTATAGGAGCAACAGCAATCGTTATTTGAGATACAAATTATTTTTACAATTTTTGTTTATGTTGGGTTTGAAAGATGATTGAATTTTTATGAGATGAAATTTTGATTGAATAGGTATTCAGTATTCATATTCGAGCGGGAATTCTATAGATGGATCGGCCAAAGCGTATTTCTTGATGCAGCAGAAGACGTTTGAGTCCTTAAGTAAATAAACTACTACGTAAACAGGCTTGAACAAATAAGCTGCTATAGGCTAAGTGTAAGGTAGGGCTGCAAGATCCTGGACTTTAACCAACCAGACTACATTCCAAAAAATATTTTAGTAGCCCTTGAAAATTTCGAAAATTCGGGCACTCGTGGACGTTGTTGTAGATTTTTGGTATAAATTTGAAAGTGGTATTTGTCGCGTTGGAAATATTTTCAGAGGGGACATATATTTTTAGAGTATTTCCCAACTGTTTTCGAAATCTAATGCGAACATTTAAACTTTTTTTTTTATTTCTTAATGTCAGTGTCAACCTTGAGAGTAATTTAAAACTTCATGGTTACAAGAAAAATAAAAATTTAAAAAAGCTAAGTTTGATAGATCAATACAAACAACATAATTAATTTAAAAATCAATTGAAACACAATTGCAAAAGAATTTGCTTCGTTCATAGAAGAAAACAAGGTAATTTGATCTGCGTTATTATATCCCACTTAGTGAAGTCACACTCAATTTGTTTCCGTATTTTGAAAGAAAGACGAAAGCACTAGGCAATTTTACGCATGAAAGGTTCCATTGAGTGGCCATAGAAAGACGAAAATTCATTTATACAAGCCATACAGTTGTTCGCCACAACAGAATTTCAACTTTGAAAGCAGCGAAGAACAATAAGAGCAAAGTGATTCTCTTTTATTTAAGGGGCAGTTATTGCCAGGCGAAAAAAGTCTGCCTAGTCGCACTCTGAATTTATTTATGATGTGTGCGCTTGTGGTCAGCCTCAGGAATGCACCTGGGACACGAACCGCGTTCTAAGCATTTTCCTCCTGGACGACAACCCGGCTTTTTGTGCGAGTTTGCCTTTACAGGAGGGAAAGAGAGGAAATGTGATACAAAACTGCCGCGGAAGCTCAATTGAGTTCACCACTTATTTCAGAGATGGCGCGTCGTGCACTAAATCAGAATTAATTAAAAGCCGATAAAACAGGTTTCTTTTTATCACTATAAAGTATAAATCATTATCTGCTTTTAGTTTGCGATAAAATTCTCATTCATTGTCCTCGCTCCACATTTTTGAAATGTTCAACTCCTGCCATGGTCGTTAATTGCCTTCCGATTCAAGTTGTTGTTTATCGTTTTATTAGAGTGCGATTTAGATTTATAGTAGACGTTTGTTTTCCCTTTTGTAATTCAAATTGGGATCTAAGATTTGAATTAGCAATTTATTCTACTTTGTTTGTTATTTCGATTGTTTTGATTTAAATTGCTTTCAAATATAATACACAATTGCGATTTATTCCGTATTTGAATTTCTTTTCAAAGAACTTTCGAAATTCTTGATCACTATTTTTTTTTGCGATTTATTCTTATGTAACAGAAACGCATGCAAGGAATGAAAACTGCGCGAAGGAGTGACTCAAGCCCCTATCTGGTTTTAGAGAAAGTTCAATGAACCATGCTTTACTTCTCCATAAAGATTCATTCCGCGAACAAAATTTACCGCGCAATGTTGTGGTTACAATAGTGTATTGTTAGAAAAATCGAAGAGAAATCGACGCATTTTTCGCAATAGGTGAAATAAAATTGCATTTAAAGGATAATAATTAGATTTTGTTTGGAAGTATTTTTATATACATGTCTCTTATTGTGAGATTAGCATTTTCAGCGCATGCTAATGCCTCCACATGAAAATAATTACATTCGCTTTCGTAAAATTTTCTCTATGACACGGAGTAACGAAAGTAGTTTTCTGTCCTTATTACTGCCAATTAAGCACACAATTGTGGCCTTGTTTTCAATGTTCTGCATCGTTTTTCGCCTTTCACACCCAAACCACTTGATTCGGTGAATCTTTTGTTCACCATGCAAATGAGACCCCAATTTTAATAAGCCAAACCTCGAGGCGCATGCATACCTAATTCGGTGCAAGTAAAATTGAAAATTTTCTGTACTCATTAAAAAATTCACTCGCTGTTTTTTGTTCACTTTCTAGTAAATATTCCTCAATATTCTTCCTTATATATATATATATATATATGTGTGTGTGTGTTTGATAAAAACGTACTTCAAATACTAAAAATTGAAAAAAGCAAATGAGACCTTTGCTATATATTGATTCTTTTATAAAAGTTGTAAAAAGTTGAGACTCTTTTTGAGTCTCGCTTTGTTTTAAGAGCAGAAAGAATGAATGGCGAAAAAATAGAGGTCGAAACACGGAGTACAGCAGGCTGTTCTGTTAAATTTCTTCATTTCTTGCTTTGATCGGCATCAGTCTGATTGTCAGACAGAGCACAGGTTGAAATCGAGGATGTCTCTCGACAACGTCCAAGCATGACATTCCTTCTACAGCCTCGTCTCCCTCCTCGTGCTCAATACTCATTGAATAGCCATTGAACATCGTCGTATGTTCGTATGATTTCTCCCTTGAATTTCTGCGTGCCGCATTTCTTGCAGGCCGAGGAACGACAAGCTGCCTTATTAGGACGTACGCCACGGCGCTACCGTCGTACGATAGAATTCTCAATGAGTGAATTGAGAGTATCGCATTGGAGTTTCCAGTTATGAAACTGCATCTGCCACTGCTTCTGTTAAGTCTCCACCCACAAAAATCCACTTTCCATATAATTCATACTTTCTTGTTGAAAAAATAAATTACTCAGATGGGTACTTTAAAGTGGGGCTATTCAATACAGCATTCCTCTCAATTTTTTCAGTGCTTTCTTTTAAATGAATTATTTAAGTTTATTTTCTTTCTCAACTTGAGAAGCATGACATTCTTAATTCTTTAAATTGGACGAGTGGTAATAGGAATTGATGATGAAGAGGAAAGTGGGGTTTACTTTTATGCAATTTTTGAATAGTAAATAGCCATTACCGTTGAGCTAAGCCGAGACTGGAATTCTCGAAGAGTCCGCAAGATGCTAATGTCTTTGATGCTATTTAAAACTTAAAACCATCAATGCTTTCTCAATGTGGACAATTTTGAAAACTTTATCCAAATTGACCTAGAAAACCGAATTCGTGCTGTAACAACCATGAATTTGGAACACCTAAGACAGAAATTGCCCCATTTAGAAAATCGGGTTCTGTCAAGGCCCCGGTCAAGATTTCTATTTTCAGTGAGAGCGTGACGCGCTCTTTTCCAGTTTTCCACAGATCACAACCACATTAGAACTAGGGAAAACTGTCCAGGAGCTCATCAAGACCCCATAAAAATTTCTGCACCTGTTGTCAATCTTCTTTCTTGCGATTGTTAAATCTCGTTATCAAAATAGATCAGAAACAATGTTGTGATTTGAGAAAATGAAATAAGGCTAGTCAAGGTGTCGTATTATAGAAGATAGCTATCTCAGAAATCCGGGACAAAATCGACAATTATCGCGATTCAGTGAGCTTGGCGGCATCGACAAGGCAACAGCAATACAACAAGAACAGCAGCCACACAACGGATCGTCGCGTGAAATTACATCGCATAAATACCTCTAGAATCGCAATGGAACAATAAATAATGCGACTCAAGGGCTATGCAACGAGAGGATTCGTATAATGGTGCTATTCTCTGGTTCTATTGCATTCATTGCTGGGTGTTGTTACTTGTTACCTCTTCGAGGTACTTCTTATTCCACCCTGGTCTCTTCCTCCTTTTCTTCCTTAAATCTTCCCTTTTTTTCTTATTTCTGTTTAAATTCGCATTTAAGAGGCGTGGTAAATTTCGACGACTTGCCGCGGCGATCCGATGTCCTGATATCAAGAATACACCGCCGGACCGACGTAGAAAGAAGGAAAAAGCAGCCAACTGAATCTGAAACCGCGACTAAATTTTATTGCGATACTTATTTTCTCCCGACTGTGGTACCTATCGCGACAAAAATCGACGAAGGATCCGAACCAAAGCTGCTCAAGATTCAGAAAAAATATTCCGATGTAAGAATATCTTGAGCTGAATGAGACAGGCGCATCGTAATGGCCAGGAGTTTGACCAGAAAATCGCTAATTAGTAATAAAATTGTATATTTATGTATAACAGGGACGAAAACAAGGAAATAAGTGCCAGAATATTTTTCGGGAAAGTCTTCTTTGAATAGGCTCAGCATTTGTTAACTGATTGTTAAGATTATCAATTATTATTCTTATTCGTTCCTTGTAGCAGTTTTCAGCAACCAATGGTGTGACAAATTTATCCTATTGACTTTTTATGAACTGTATATTCGAGGTTTCAATGTTAGTTTTCTGGTTTCTCGCAAATTTGAGATTTAACAACAAATTATTTAATGTCAAAAAATGGCTGTTACTGGAGTGCTTTAAGAATACGCAGTGTTGTTGAACGAATTTTTATTTAAATTTTTATTGTATACTAAATTTGTTTTTCTGTTTTTAACAAATTATTTTATTTTCTGTTTCAGGTAAGTGTTTCTCGTGGCTGTTTTTACCTATCTTCAAAGTAAGCATAATGGTAAGGTGTAGGATATTTAGTATTTTTGCATACTTTGACTTCACCAATTTAGAAAGCTTTCATACTTTCATAATTCATTCGTAACAGCGGTGTACTATAATTCTAAAATACACATTATATAAGTTGGGAGTACGATTTAAGAAATATACCTACTTATTTATGAAAATGTTAAAATAATTACACTGAGAAACTCTATGTTAGAAAAATTACTAATTTCGATAGCAAGTAGGGGCAAAATCCCAAAATTAAGACATTTTAATACAGAAAATAATAAATTTTGAGATTTTTCCCCTACTTGCTATCGATTTAGTAATTTTTCTAACACAGAGTTTCTCAGTGTAGAAGCACGTAGAACAGCCTGCCATAAAAATATTTTTCTTTTAATTCCGCTAAAATACTGAAAAACCAAAAGAAAGTATTAAAATTCTTAAAATCCTTTTAGCTTACACTCCTATCTTTACGAAATGATTAATGCACATAGAGATTCACCGAGTGGAAAAAATTTTCAAAAATTTCTAAGTGCACTAGCGGCTTACGGTATAGCAACTAAAGACAAATGTATTCAGAAATCCGCTAGTCAGACTATTGCTTTTCACATCTCCATAAATTTTCTTCTGTCGGGAGTAAATAACCCGTAAATGCATACTTTTACGCGTATCATAACGTCTTATTCAAAACCTGGCCTACACATTTAGAAAATGAATACTTAATTCACTTGAACCCTAAGAGGAAAGTTGCGTGGATGATTTCGGATGAAAAGAAAAATTGCATCGGATTCGCGCAAGAGTCGGCCGAGTTTCATGGAGACTACGCCTTCGATTTCGAACGAAACTGCAATGTTTATTTATGAGGTCTGGTCACGGGTGCACTAAAATTGCGACGGTCGTGACTGTATCACTCGGATGTTTCGACATTTCTGAATCTGCCTCCGGACAATCGAATTGGAAATCTAACGTGCTTCCAGCGACTCGTGTCGTTGAATGTAAATTGCGAGAATAGTAACTATAGAATGAAAAAAATTGAGAGTGGTTCAGAGTATCTGCTCTATCGTATTTACTTTGATGTATATTTCAAATTAAAATTCTTTTATACTCGTTGCTTTTTCATTCAAATCTGGGTAGGTATATTATTGGTGGCAGCAGTGGGATGCGCTTGTCTATTTTATAATGCTGACCTATCAGCGAGTGAATAAAATCTGATTGCTCAGCTAAACCAATTAAATGTTAATCAAAATCGAATATCGCGTAAAAATTCCCTAGCCATAAAGCAAATTTAATGTTTTATTTTATCATTGTTTCGTGATCCTATTCATTTGGAAAAGTTAAGGCTGGTAGAAAAATTTATTAGAGAAGAAGTCGAATGTAAAAAGTGTATTTAGTTGTAAAAATGATTGCTTTTAAAAGAAAAACTTGATTTCCGGATGGAAGATCGAGAGAAGTTCCTCTGATTAAAGCGTTTCTTAAGAAGACGAAATTAAAACACGTCGCTGACGTGATATCAGGGTCAGCAAATACTGGTTTATCCTAAACAGGCGAACACACACCGTGAGGTAAAACTCGTCTTTACTAGTGGTTTTACTCGACTCAGTTCTCTTAAAGTTGTTTCCATCCATAATTGGTAACATTATGTCCAAGCGGCCTTCGTAACAATAATACCTCGTCGGAATTAATAAAAAAAATGCATCAAGAAGAACTCTTAATTTATAGGCGACAATAAATTTGTCACAATTTTGATACTCTGAATTACATTCTTAACTTTCTATGACCTTTGGGTTCAATTTAACATTATAATTTACATTACGTATCGACCGGATGAAAAGGAACTTGTTGATATTGCAATTTGGAAGTTTATGGAGATAGATCCTTTTTTAGAGTTGTGAAAAGGACTTGACAAATGGATTCGATTATAGACAAACAAGGACATGAATAGCTTGGGGGCTAATAAGCTACGTAGGTACTATTCTAAACCTCTGAGGGTACATCGTTTGAAGATGGACCAATGAGAATAAAATGAGTTCGTGGCACCAACCGGAAAAAAATGACTGTTATTAATTACGTTATGCGGCTTTACATACCTTCCATATTAAGCGGTGTACTTTCTGTGGCATTCAGCCTCTCCGGCGTTATCTCCGTAATTTATGGCAACGAGTTGCTGCTTCGGTTTGTGTGGTGAACTGTCTTCGAAACCACGTGGACATGTGTATTTAGTCAGAAGTGTAAATCAATTTACCTGGTGTTAATCTGGTTGATTTAGCACGTAATTTATCTAGTGTTGGGGGTTGGAATTTGTAATTACTAGTTGTGAATATTTTCTCATAATTCAGCGGAATTTCTAATTCCAATTATTCAGAATCAAAGCAATCGACTTTTCAAGCAATCAAATTACAAAGATTCAAATGTCAGGGTACTCGTTTGAAAAGAAACTCTCGCTTATAGAGATTAAAATCTGAAAGCATTATCGGAAAAGTAATTTTCATATAGCCCAAGGTCTCTTGGTCGAGCCTATTTTTATAAATTTAATTAGCGCGCGTTTAAAGATAAACTCATTCCGGAAGGAGGATATTTAACGCGGTAGTCTCGTTGCGTTCGGGTAAAATGGCTCAGGAGAGAAAAGATAAAGTTGAGCCAAAGATAATTCGATCTGGACACTTTCACGCGACAGAGATTGCAAATAAGGTACCAGGAATTCGTTTTAGCATCACTTAACTCATTATAATTTATGAGCAATTTGCGCGCTAACTCACGAGCGCACCTCATCTCGCGAGCAGTGTTCTAATGCTTTCGCGTTTGACTTACGAAGCATTATCAATCATTGGACTTCAGTTTAACCGTAACCGCCCTTTGTGCATTAGGACCGCCAAGTCGCCGCGAGATGCAATCAGTTCAATTTATGTAATTACTCGCTTCTAGGATTATTTATAATAACAACTGCGCCCAACTCTTCTCTTGATGCGTTACTCAATTTCTGCACTTTCTTCCCAGTTACGCGCACACCTACGCAATAATAATTATAATGAGAAGTTATGATCTGAGGTAATCATATTCCACGACATAATATTATGACGTAAGCATCATTTTCGCAAGCGTAGCCAAAAATGGTCAATTTTAATTCATTTTTTCTTCAATCCTTCGGATAATAAATTTTCGAATATGCAAATTGGAGAGATATTATCGGATAATATTGCTACACTTGTATTAGTGAAAAGTTGGTCACTAATTTACTAAGTGAACAATTCTATTAATTGTTCGTCATGTTTGACTAAAACTTTAGTGGAAAGATGACAATTACTAGTGAAATATAATGAATAATTCGTAAAAATTTTCACTAAAGTAAAAGAGCGACCCCGGCTTTTCACTAATTCAGGTTTAGAGAGATATATCATTTTTTCTTTCACATTCTCACATTGTGATCACGTTTTTTATTATATGAAATTCTTACTTAGCATAGACATAGTTTTCAATAGAAATTATGTAAGATAATTAATCAAAATGATGACCTTTCACTTGAATAATGCTGTTTATTTTTTTAATTCTTTCTTCGCACAATATAGAAAAACATAAATCATATCTCTTTGATATGAGTTATCATTGATTATTATTGAAAAATCTACGGTCATTATGATAAAGAATCTGAGAATTGATTGTGAATATAGATTATCTGCAAAAAAGTCAGTCTTGCAAATTTTCCTCCTTTTAATGTTGAACTATACAGTGAAATATATATTTCTGGAATCAGTGTTTGAAGTGTTACAAGGAAATACTATTTTAAACTTTTAAGACCCAGCAATTAGAAAATTAAGGGAAAATAGAAGGTTTTTAATGAAAATTCGTACTCAGTATTATCAGATTTCATATAATATTTCTTATCTGACCAGCACTTTTGATGTTATAAGTGAATTGAAAGATTAGTACCTATCAGTATGTTGCAAAACTCAGGTGTGTGCATTATTATCTGAAGTTTAGTAAAAAATATTGATATTTGAAGTTTCAATTAATTAATACATTGACTCAAAAATCACCTATTTATCTCAGGCAAGTTGCAGATTTCGTTATAGTAAATTTAATTCATTATTAATCTCTTTATTTAATATAAACTCAATTTTTCTTAGAATCTACAATATTTTTTCAGTTTGAAAAATGTATTTCTTCTACATTCTACTTTTGGGTACATCTTTGGTAAAATGCGAAAACATACAAACTATTTCTTTTGATTCCAACGATCCGGATGATATCTTATCAGACGTGCCAAAGGAGTTGGGCCCAAATTGCAGCGATCCATTACATCTTTCTTCAATAGATTTTTCAAATACGGGTTTGAAAACAATATCAGCAAATAACTTGAACAGTACTTTTATCAAATGCATTAACCTGGCGGGAAATAATATTTACGGCAGTCCAAAAGGAATTTTTGATTCGAAACATTTGCCTAATTTGATTTATTTGAATTTGGGATACAACGAAATTCCTATAAACAATTTCACATCTTATGTCAATCACGAAAAATTGCAAATCTTGATTTTGGATGGAAATACAATGAATTTCGGATCAAGCAAAGATATGTTTAAATCAATTTTACCATTGCCATCATTGGAAAAACTTTATCTTAGAAGAAACAGACTACCTTCAGTAAATTTTGAATTTTTGAAATCTTTTCCGCGACTTACACACCTGTATTTATCGGAGAATTCAATGTCAGACCTTGCATTCAGCCCGGCATATTCACCGCCAGGAATATTTGATTCGATTCCTCACCTTTATTTCGAAAAAAATAGTATTGTTTATTTTAAGCCTGAGTTTTTAAATAAAAATACCGTATCTTTGTTCTTAGATGGTAATAAACTTAGAAAATTTGATGTTCGAAAATTGGATAACGCTGAGTATAAATTGCAAGAATTATCTTTAGTTGACTGTCAGCTATCCGGAACTGCTTTCAATATATTCAATATGACAAGTCTGAAAATCTTAGACCTTACTCAGAATCTATTTGACAATAAAAGTATATCGCTTGAAACGTTTAAAGGGCTCTCACGTCTAAAACAGCTCTCATTGAAAAACAATTTGTTAACCGAAATTCCAGAGGCCATTGGGCTAGAAAGTTTGGAGATTCTTTTATTAGGCTTCAATAAAATAACTTCCATTCCTGCAGCGTCTTTTGTCAACTGTAAAAACCTGCAAATTTTATCTCTCAGAGGCAATTTCATTTCACGTATTGAAGCGAATAGCTTCTCAACTTTAGTGAATTTGAAAAAACTAGATTTAGCTCAAAATAATATTGTTGCTTTGTCTGCTCTTTGGTCAGAGAAATTGTCTAATCTTCGCTATTTAAATTTGAATTTTAACAATTTTAATTCAACTGAGGCACTTTCTTTACCTCGTAAACTTAAGATAGAGAATTTACATTTAAGGAACAATACAATTACTTCTCTAACGACTAAATCACTTCTGAATTTACCTGAAAATGTGACGATACATGTTGCGCCGATTGTCAAATAAATCATTAGTATTAATTATTCTAAGTTTTCTGAGGAGAATTATTATATTTTCTGATAAAACTGTAATCAGAAAAGTATAGTTGGTCAACTGGGAATAAAGATTGTTGCAAAGTGACGAAGTTTAAGAGTATTTATATAATTATATTTAATGAATTCTGCTCTCGATAAATACAATTTGCATAAATAATTACTTTTTTTTGTAAGCAACTTTGCAATTTCTGAGCTGCTAATTGTTTCAACTTTCGAAAGCAATGATGGTTTGTGTGTTGTGTCCCTTTGATAATGAAACTCGAAACTGGCCAGTCCATTTATTAAGTCCCAAGGTGCGGGATGTGTTAACATCAGACGTTGTTGATCCAAACGACTTTTACGTAGATTGCTGAAATTCGCCTGGAATTATTAATCATGTTGACTGAAATATTCAATGTTTGCTACTCGATAAAATGCGTCTTTTATAATATTTTATCAGGAAGGTCAACTCTTACTTGAAAATTACAATTTATCATGAAAGGTTCACAATACATTTTAGTAATTTGTATTCAATTATTTCTAAGTCTATATAAAAATTTTCATATTTAGCCAGACCCTTACATTAAAATTTGTAATACCACAGAAAGGCACTTCTTATGTTCTGACCTGCAGAAAAAACGAATCCAAGTGTTTTCTCAGTAAAGAAATGTTGCACACAAATGCTACAAAATAAATTTCAGTAATTTTAGACACTCTCCTTCTCCAAACAATGAACATAAATCTCTCTTGTCGCTTTTCTCCTCCTTGCTTTTGTCTTACTCTTTTCTTCTTGTCATTTTTTTTCTCTCTTTTTTTTCCCTCTTTTCTCTCTTTTCTTTCTTTTCCTCCTCCACATATATTTTAAAGAAGGAGTTGGTTCTTTTTTGCAAGACGGCTCATGCAGTTTACGATGTAACCAGACTGTCAGTCGCCGCGTGTACGTCGCTGTCTTTGCGGAACTGTGCAGTGCTTCTGTGCAGCGATTTGTGCTTTTGTGTGTTTGTATGATATTCTATACGTTACACAAATATACGCAACTCTGAACTGTCCTCTTGTAAAGTTTGCTACACGAAGTGAGTGCAGCGAGCGCACATGGTTCCGATTTCACAGTGTGACATCGAGTCTCTTTCCGTACGGATGCTTACGCTGTTTAAAATCTGATTACGCGGAAAAATCGCTATAAGCGCCTCTAGAATAATTTTATTTGCGCATCTGCTGACCGTTCATGTTACCATGTTGTGTTTGTGATCGTTTTCGAGAAATTGGATACTCTCATATCTTGTTCCTAAAAGGAAGCAAATTATGACAAAAAATTTGTTATTTGGAAGATTATATGGCGATTCTTGGAAATGTCACTGATTCATAAAGTAATAACACTTTTCAAAAGGTATGAGTCAATCATCATAAATTCCACTTAAAATTAGGATAAGGAACCTAATTTTTGTCAGCGGTTTACTTGTGACATTCAGTTTCTTATAGAGTTAAGTTTAAGTCTCGGTTTAAGTGTAGAAGAATTTTGAGAAAAAATGTGGTTTGAACACGCTGTCGTGATATATGATTAAAAATTATTCAGAATCATGTCGACCGGCTCATTGTCAGTCGTGGTACGTCGATATCGTTAACGTCGTTGGTCCATAAGTCAGTAGCACTGACTTAAGGTAGATGGTAGGATCTAACAGAAGTGTGTCACACGAGATTGAAAAAGCTCCCGATCGACACGACCAAGTCGATCAGCAGCTGCATAGGTGCTCGTTCTTCTTGCTTCTTGCATTCCCGTTTCTCTGCAACATCATTTGCAATCGAAAGTAACTATTCTCGCACAAACATTTTATGGCTGCGGAATGATTTTCATTACCAGTTCTTTTCCACTTGACGAGACAACTTGACTGTTATCCGGTTTCGAATCATCGTTAACTCTCGATAATCGTCATTTCATACATTTCTAACTAATTAAATAAGTGCTTAATGTTCGTTTTTTTTATGCATTGAGAAGACGTGATACTGTAATGTAAAATGGATCAGAATTCAAACAAGTTTTCTTGTACAATTTAATACAATGTTTGCAAATAATAATCTGTATAATGTTTCTTCAGTAATAAAGACTTATACTAAATGTATAAGTTCTAAACATGTGAAAAATTGTTCAGAAAATATTCTCAGTCTACATTACTTTCGTTCAGCAAAGAAATTTGGTAGACGAAGCATGGTAATTTTGTCATGTGCAGTTCTTCCCGTCGAAGAAATATAATATGATTATCCATCGTTCCTCGTGACATAAGGGAACCGTATAATTTTCCTTAATCATCAGTAGAAAGCTGAAGACTCCATCTTCGCTTGGACTTATAATCACTGGCTACGATCCTCTGTTTCGATCCACCGACCGATTATTATTGTTGATATTCTCTCGGTGACGAGAAAGTGTTTCGGGCATATATTAAAGTGCATGTTAGCGCATCATCACGTCCACGTGTGTACTATATATATACTCTATACTCTATATGCATACAGGCATTATGTGCTCAGAGGCAGTGGTTCGCGTGAATTAATAGGTCAGATACCGTCAGATAAGTTACTGGCATAATATGAGAAACGGTACCTTCATTTTGAAGCCCCGAGCTGTCGCGCGTAAAACAATATGTCTTATTAAGCTGCTTTCACACAGCCATTGCGTCATCCTTAAGTGGATGATCGAGTAGGAAATAAGATGATCGAAAGCATCGTCACTACGATAATCCTTAATCTCGATCGTGAGGCTATATTTTAAATTTAATCGCAGTCACGACCGCGAGGCTGAGGTCATTGCTAAATGATCAATGAACAGTTTTTTTGATTATTGTAATTTACATTCAATCTTGACCCCCTTTTCTGACAGGTGTCTAAGTTCAATAGGATCAATACAACTCGAGAGTTGCTTCTTAATCAAATTAAACACTGTATTTAATTTATATGCGAGACATTATAATGGCTTGACGTGAACTGTAGGTCCATATATAAATAATTAAAAACTTTTGATTTCTTTCAACTTAAAAAAGTAGCTGTTCATTTACTTTCTTCAAATTCAAAAATTTTTTACAAATTCCAATCATATTTGAGACATTTCAATTCAGTTTTCTCTCCTGCACATGACATCTATCATTTTCTCATATTACAGCATTTCCCTTGAAAAACTTACATATTTCACTTTATGTTCACCTTCACCTAGAAAATTAAAAAAAATGTTAAACTTGACGACATCCGGAGAGGGAAACAAGCGCAGCACATAATTAGTGACAATTCCTTGCAAGGTAATATTTACTATGCAGCGCCGGCGCTGATGTTTATCGTCGCGGAGAAAAGTAATAGCTATTTTATAGTTAAATCGACGATAAAATATACTACTATATAAACTTGCGAAAATTTATAGCCGACGATATTCTTGTCTGTATGAAGAGAAAAAGTTCTCCATTCAACGTCAAAAGAAGAGTCCAGAAGGATATGTTGTTGGGGTCAGAGTAGCGAAATCCATCGTGCCAAGGTCTTGGAGAAATTAGCTTTTCGAAAATTTTACCTCCTTCACACGATTCTGAAGGTTTAGCCTTGAAAAGCCCATTAACCTCATGCAAAACTGTAGAATCATTAAAGTTTACAATTTTACATCGATCTGTTATGGCCAACAGGTCACATCGAGTTCACACCGGAACTGAATTCGCTGATTTTAATTCGAGATGGATACAATTTTATTACGCGTAAGCACGTGACCTCAATCGTAATGATGGCCATTACTTTTAACTGCGAGAGGAGTGGATCTCTTTTTTTTTATATATAAATAAGGATCATAACAAATTTTTTTTTATCTTATTGAGGAAATTGTACCCCTTTCAATGCAAACCAGGTTTTAGAATAGATTTTCAGGACACAATATTGTGTTGTTTTGTTAAATTTTTGTATAAACGGACGTTAGTTTTAATTGGTTAAACGTTTTGCAGCGTAAAGAGCCATTTGCTTTTATTAGCAATGAATCCCAAAGAGCATTCACGTACGTAACAAGTCGGATGATTTAATGTTTAATGGGACAAATCAATTTGTATTGGTCCCGGAAAGCGTATGAGTGAAAGCATTGCCTGACAAATGTGCTCTGCTAAAGCGGTGAAACTTGAAAGTTCATCAATTTTTCACCCACTCGTTGAGACTTCGTGTAGTGCCAACTTTTATCCTGATTGCTATCATTATCACTATTATTATGATTATTATTCTTATTACTCTTATATTATGCAACTGAATTCTGTATCTGGTAGGTCATTTCCCTCCAGAGTTTATGAGAATCTTAGATTTATGTCAGAATTGGTCTTGGTAATTGTGTAATTCATTTTCTAATTAACAAGTGAAATCACAGAATAGATTTAATCTTTCAGAATCTTATAAATACATTATTTTAACTGTAATAAAACGTTTAATCATTTCATAATTTTCATTTTTTGTTTATTTTTGAAAGTTCTACTTATTTATTTTAAAGTATACTTTTTTGCAAGAAGTGATGTACTTATGACTAGAGTTTCATTTATTCGTCGCTGTTTTGCCCCCTTTGTAATTTCAGGATCCACAGTCTTTCCATTTTTAGAGAAATGCCTTTTTTTTTTTTTTGAAAAATTCTCATTTTTTTCTCTATTCACGAAAATTTTTCTCCTTTTCCCGTTTTTTCTTTAAAAATACAATATTTGAATTACGAAGAAAAATTCTTTTTTCGTTTTCTGACTATGCTTGTATTAACTTTTTAAATGTATCTACTAGAGTCCTCTCTTAAGCTTTAGTTTTTACATTTTACTCTTCATATTTAGATATGAGATATCTATCTCAGTGAGCTGTACACAAAGACTATATATCACTCAGTTTAAGTATTTTTGATAGATGTATAAATCAGACAACGGTCATACCACGCTGAATGCATCAGTTCTCGTTAGATCACTGAAGTTAAGTAGCGTTGGGCACGGTTAATACTTGGATGGGTGACCACTGGGGAAATACCGTGTGCTGTTGTTATTCCTTACATTTTACTTTACTGTACAATTCTTGATCACGGCCGTATATGCAAAGCTTTTAGAAGCAAGTATATAAGCCAATGTACCATACCTAATAAATACCCCACATAACTTATTTGGAACTATAACTACGAACTATAACTATAACTACCCGAACTACACTTCGGGTAGCAATGTGAAATAACACGAGGGTTGTTTTATTTTTCGTCGACTGTAAAATTACTACGTCCGAAGATGGAAATTATTCGATTCATGTGAGACGTAGTAAATTTATTTAAGGTAATATACATATAAACTAATTTATTTAGGCTGAAGTTAAGAATGCGCTTTGAGGATAAAGCCTTAGATACTCAAATCGTTCATTTTTTACAAGAGTCGATAAAATCATACATAACTGGCTCTTGTTGAGTACGATGACGTTTAATGACTCTGATGCTGACTGGTCGAAGACATGCATTGCAAGTTAAACTCAAATCACAGTTTCCTACAGTCATTAATCGCAATATTTTATTACCACGAAATTTATTAGCATTCGTATTTTCCAGTGACAATAAACATACGAATTAAAAACTAAGTTGAAATCTAAATAAAGACACTCCTATACTGACAATTGTTTTCAAGGCAGTAAAAGTCTGCATAGGAAACTTAAATTTGAATAATTTAAGTCGTAGATTTTCGAAACTACATTTCTGAGAATAGCGATCAGTGTATTAAAGAGTGAGCGTGATTTTATCGTAGGTATAATGGAAGGTTTCTTTATAGCGTCATTAATCCGACCTATGTATTTGGCGAAGAGACATCGCGTTGACAACTAGCTGGCATAGTACATACATTTATTTTCCACTAGCACAAGAGAGTTGTTAACTTGGCTTTCGGTACTCGATTTACACGCGTAATCGCGCAATCCGTTATCGCGGTTGAGCGACAATCGCGTGCATCCTGAGTGAAACCAAGTTGGTAGAAAATCGCTTCCAAGCGAGGAAAACAGAGGCTAGACTCGTAAGTCTAAAGTGCATCCAGGATTATCTCGAATCCAATGATCAATCACGAGAGAGCACTTGGCATTGTTCCGTTACGGATATTACATTATGAACCTCCGTAATAACAGCCACCTTCGGGTTATATTCTCACGTCAGACGCCTTGCGGTTTATCGTTCGGTGTTAATCCCCAATCCTGACACATAGGCCGTTTTAAGGAATTAACACACTGATCCCCGAGGGTCTTCGACTCCATTTTTCATCAAGCTCATGAGTATAAGGTTGCTAAAAATGACCTTCAATTATAAAAATATTTCCTTAGGCCATATCTTGTTTAGTCTAAAAGACTGTTTCTTATATGTAGTTAAAACACAAAATAACAATTTTATTTTTATTGTTCCAGGAGGAAATCAGCGAGATCATTGAATCAGTACCGCCTTCGCCACTGATCAATGCCCAGGTTCCGAAATGTCAACCGAACTCCAAGATCAAAACATTCCACTCTTCGGAGACGCCTGTGACAAGGGATCGATTCTACGGTACGAATTCCTTGCCGTCGAGGACGAATTCGCTACGACAAGCATCTTCCAAGAAAACGTACAACACACCCGGGAGGGACGACATTAGCGACTGGTCTGTGAACATACTTGCCGAATTCAATAATATCATTGCCAAAGAGATCAACGAACTCACTCGTGCCAAATTAAATACCAATCGCCGTCATTTTCCCCTTGAAGAAGAGCGAGTCGAGTACAAGGATCTACTCAATGAATTCGGCATTTCGGACTCTAGTTCCTGCAATAGCCTTCAGGAACTTCCAAATGGAATCGACTCTCCAAGAGTTGACAGAAAACTAGATCGAAAACCTACTCGGATAAAACGAAATCAAACGACCCAGAATATAATTCAGGATGAAAATGCTTCCAACGACCATTCAAACTCTTTCGACCATTCGAACTCTGATTCAAAGGACAGGCTCGTCATTCAGAATCATCGTCTGAGCGGAAGTTTGCCCGAAAATCTTCAAGATGTTGAAGGAAGAGGTCGTCGATATCGACAGGAACTTTTAAATTCGAACTGGTCAGAGCCCAGTGACATTTCGATGGATCCTAAAGAAAATTTGCAGCGTCTTAAGCGAAATAGCTCTAGTCTACCGACCGACTTCGATTTGAAGGACGTCTCTAAATTTCCAGAAAACAGTAACGAACCAAAGAAAGAAACGCTTCAAGGGCAAAATGGCGTTGATGTGGAAGATACTAGATCTTCAAATGGAGGCCCTTGGAGTGGATTCAAATTGAAGAATTTGGAGAATTTCAAAGCGAAGCTTCCACCTAGACAGAGCCAGGAGTCAAGAAGGAAGACGACTCTCTCACCAAAGGGAGCGAATCATAAACGAAGAAAAATTAATTACGAGAGGATTCAAAGGACGAAGGAACATGATAGTGATTATGAGGAGAGGATTAATCCTCACGTGTCTGCTCATAGATCTAAGTCTTTGGAAAATTATGCACCAAGATCAGCGCCAGTTACTCCGACTGAGGAGAAGAAAATGCCTTTTTCTAGGTTCTTGAGGAAGAGGCATACACCAGTTTTTCATGAAAATGACAATGAGGCAGTTTTAGTTCGGGTTTCTTCTTTGCCGGATCAGGACCTCTTGCGTTTGTCAAATGAGCAACTGTCTAAGTCAGGAAAGAAGGGAAGAAGTAAAGATGGATCGATGAGGAAGAGAGATCTCTCCCCCTTGACCTTAAGGTCAGACCTGACAGCGAAAAGACTCTCGGAGTCAAACAAAGATGTGGGGAGAGTTAGTCCTGTGAATTTGAAGAAGTTTCCTTTTCGAAGATCGAAGAGCAACGATGTGGCTGTTGAGTGTCATTTTCCAGTTGTGGAAAAGGGAGAGGATTCGGAAAATGGAAATAGAAAAGAGGAACCAATGGATGAGGAGAGTGAGAAAAGGATGGATGAGGACAGTTCCAAGGGTTCGGTAAGTTTGAACTTTTCATAAATGTTTTTAGAGTTTCGCACGAAATTAAAAGCGATTTTTTTGGTACTGACAAATTATTTCTATAATTTATATAAATTAATTTCATTCAGATACTGGATTATTTTATTGTTAAAAAAAAAAAGAATGATGTAGAAAAGCTGCCTGATGCAGTATTCATTTCAGGATTCTCAACTTTAAACAGATACGAGGTATTCAGCCCAATGTATAAGAGTAATAAAAAGAAATAGATGTTATCGCAAAATACCATACAAATGAGCTGGCTTCTTTTAATAAAGGTTCTTACGCGCTACCATAAAAGTCTCTATCAATCTCTCACTCCTTATTCGCGGAGGAGATGAAGTCAGCGAAAAAATCAGTTTCGTTTTAGTTAAACAAAATTAAAATCGCTAATTCCAGAAGTTGTTTTGCAATTTAAAGGAGTTTAGAGTATCTCGAGTGATTATACAAGTTTTTATATTACTATCAAAAATTCTTAAACTATTGAAAGTGCTACAAATTAAATATAAAGTAGGCTTAAAACTCAAAAAGAATTCAAGAAGGGACTATTATTAAATTAATATTTTAATTTTTTTTTAATTCCAGTATGCAACATCTTTGCATTCTTTGTTCTCGAGGATTCGAAATGGGTCTGGCACCTGTTGCACTAGCAGTCCTCCTACAGAATCCCTCGCTTGTGCCGACATAGCCACCCAAACGTCTCCAGCAATTTCAAGAAGTTCAAGCTTCACTTGGGTCAGTGACTGCGAATCTCCCCGAGGTACATAGTCAAATTTCAAATTATCAATTATTATAGCAACAATATTAGCTTCCACACATAAGCAGATTTATTCATTATTTAAAATAGGATAGTTTTTAAAATCGAAGGATTTAAAAATACAAGAAAAAGATAAGATTCTTTAAATCGGATTTAAGAGTATTAAAATATATTTTTGAATTTCTCTAGCGGAGTCTCGAGTGGATGCGCAATCGCTTCAAGATGAGACAGCCTTGGATCAAGCCTCTCCACAAGATACAGTTGATGACGATAATAGATCATCCTCCTCCTCGCAAGATTTACTACAAAGTATGGACGAAATTTCGTCCGGAAGTGTCTCGCCAGACACCACGGATCGGGCTTCACCACTCGAAAGTGGAATTGGTACTGCTAGTCCACCAAGAAGTACGGAACGTCGTTCAATTAAACGTAAGTCTCTTTTTTTATTCTTTCTCTTCTTTCAATCCTTTAGAAACAAATCTGAATAATTCTTTCATATCTTCTTTGCACACCAAGATACAAGTTGTTTTTAGTGGAAAATACGTTACGTCCTCGCTTTGTTTGCAGCGGCAACATCCAACAAATGTCACCGCAAGGAGACTTGGGAGAGAATTCGACGTCGTCCTTCCAAGTTAAATTCCAGATTGGAAAAGGGATCACCCGACGTTTGGATAAGAAGGGAGAGTGTTCACACGCAAACTCGAAGAACTGAGGATCATTACTCCCAAGATGCTGTGGATAGTAGTAGTGGGATGGATGATTCCTTACCGAGAATAAAACCAAGTAGACCCAGCAATCTACCTCTGGGTAAGATTGAATGATCATTTTGTATCTTCATCACAGCGAGGACGTAACAAGACTATTAAGAATTTAAAAAAGTTTAATCTATCATACTAACTTACAACTTGCCAGTTTTAACTTTGAAGTTTGCAATAAAATCGAAACTAATCGTAGATAGATATACAGATATTTCTAGAAATAAATTTACTTTATGGTTATAATCGTTTTATAGGTCTTTCGATAACTGCAAGTAGCTCCTTGAGTTCTGGAGAATTATTAGAAACTCCGCCACGTGCTCCTTCGTCACCATCTGCAGCGAGCCTCCAACTCAAATCTGAACCTCTTGCTATTGAATTGAGTGGCAAAAGTAATAGTGCCCCTCTTCTTGAGAACAATGACATTGAGAGAGACGAGAAGAAGAAACCTGTAAGTGTCATATCTCTACCTCAAATTTTATATTATATTATCTGTTTTTACCATTTTTTTATGAGGAAAAATAAGAGTTCTTTCTCGAATGCTGTCGAGTTCTTGGGTGAAAAATATTTCAAATTTTTTATCTTCTAATCTGAATTTGAAAAGTTGAAAATATCTATGAAATGTTTCTTTTATCTCATCAATTTAAAAATACTGTTAGCACTCGTGAGAAAAAAATTGAAAGATCCTGGAGTTAATGTCTGAAATGAATGCATGGGAAAATCGTAGTTAATCTTCATCCTACCGCATAAAGGTTCATTGGCAACAGTGGGAGCGGCCGTTTCTCATGTGACGTTTGAATCGAACGGTTATCAGTCTTTCTGCCTATCAAGCCACGATTAAAACAAAAAATAAATAAAAAGAAACCTTTAAAAAACGAAGTAGAAACTTCGATTAAATACTTTTACCCCTTCTACGGTTGACCGAATGTCACTGATTTCATTCCATAAAAAATATTAAAAGACAATACTCGTACCCCTTTGGTTTAAATGGGAATTTAAATATCGTACCAGATTCTTAATCTTGATGTCATTGAGGAATCAAGTTTAAATTGCATGATTTTTTTCTCTTTAATCAATTTAAACGAAAAATTTTGCAATTAAAAATGATTTTCCTGGATTTATATATTTGAGAAGTCCATGGGAGTCAAAATACCAGGTATAAATCTAGTGTTTACATCGGAGTAGTCAAAGAATTTTGAGATGTTGAAGTAAGCGCAAGAGATGGTGATAAGCTTTCGCACAGTTTTCTCTCTGCAAGCGGATAAAATTATCAATGAAGTGTCAGTACACGGCCTGTCCGTCTCTCACATGACCAGGTCTCAACGAAGATCCACATGTTAGTGAACACGTCACTCGTATGCGTGTTTGTGGACGATCAAAGCTAATGGACCAGTGAGCCGTGCCACGTATTAATCGGTTGACAGCCTTCAGCCCTCGAATAACCTCCCAGTGTGTATAGATGTGTTTAATCTCTATATGCGAAAACGTAGGAAGACTAGGTGGAAAGATACCTCAACTTTATGCCACATAAAAAACTTCGCATCAATTTTTTGACGTAATTAAGGGAATTGTTAAACTTAACAATATTTAAAGGTATTTTTGGTATATTGGTGACAGAAAAAGTTACTTCACACAACTTTTGCAATCAAAGAATAATATTTTGTAATTTAAATTTGGCGTCATAATCGCAAGGCTACATTTAAATATAAACTCCAGTTTTTCTGTGATTTATCTGTGAAATTTAAATTTAATAATCTGAGCACTATTTGCTGAAACAAATTTAAAGTATACTTAGGTATAACGTATTTTTGTCCTATACTTTTATACTTAACGTTCACAAACCGAAACAATGTAATGGAAGGATAATTCGTTAGAAACAATTTTTTTAAAGGCAATTTTGTTTTTAAAGGTAATTTCGTTCGGGAGTTTAACTTAAGTAAAAAGACGGTTCCTTATAATAAAGTAGTTGGAAGGACTAAGTGAATCAAGCAGGAAAAGATTAAATCGCTTATTTCATAAGAGAACCCTTCTGTTGAGTGGAGATCGATGTTATTAATGTCGTTTCTTTTTTTTTTTGTGAGACTCAACTCAACTAAAGTAGTTCAGAGTGTCAGATATTCTCGGGAGTGTTAAAATTCATTAAATATCGGCAAGTTCAAAGAAATAAAGTTATTTCGTATTGATTTATTAGGCCTTGAGAAGAAGTGAAAGCCATAGACGTATAAAAATAAAATATAAATATTTGAGAGAAAATTGAACTTCTGTATCTATTAAAAATATTAAAAATCAGAAAATCTTCAAAATATTTTCCTTCGAAAGTTTCCAATGTTTTCTTTACATATTCGTACCGTAAACCTTAAACCTTAAACCTTTCAACCTCCAGTCGTTTTTTATGCGCTGAGCTCTACAAAATTTTCGAGAGAAATTCTTGTTGGAACTTTTATGGAAAAAAGATGATGCATATTATAGAAGGGAAGCTGAGTTTGAAAATATGCGGGTTATCGGTCCATATTTCGAGAGTGGCGCACGTCTCATAAAACTGTCATTAACGTCTTGTTTAGATAAGCACTTAGAATAATAAGGCTGGTTGTGGTCAGATCGATTTATTTCGTACTAAGTCTGACGATAACACAGAATAATGTCGCGCCATTAATTTCATCGCCGACGCGTGCTTGTGAGTCACTATTAACTATTTTTGAAGAAGAGTTAATCGGCCCAGACATTCAGACTCGAGGAAAAATATCTATAAAATCTTAGCGAAAAAATTGGCATCTAAATATAAATTTTATTTCTAGAGGTAATATTTACTTTACTAAATCAAGGGACTTTTCTCTCTGCTATGAAGTCCTGACTTTTTTTTCCATCAAGACAAATTATTTCTGGAGTGTTGAATAATATTTTGATTTCCAAACTTTAAGTTAATCCTAAAGTGTATTTATTAAGAAAAAAGTAATGTGAAATGAAAACAATTATAGAGTGGAGAGTGATGTGTTTTCTATTTGGTAATTCGCAGCTTTCACGTGTCTATTAGCGAATACCTTCTTACTAGTGTTTGCTATTTATAGTCTTGCATATTTCGGTGTATTATCGATTTGCGAGTCTTCTGAAAATGAGGAATTCTTGAGATTCCCGCAAACAATCTCGACCTCTTCCGGGTTTATATGCGACAGCATGTTCAATATACGGAGTAATTTTAAATCGAACGAATCAACTGTAAAAAAAAGGCGTTACGTCCAGTCCAGTATATTAGAAAAAATTAAAATTGCATTCTGCGATTACGATAAAGTACTACCTGTCGCTGGCAATAAATTATTAACAATCCTAACCGAGTTTAATATCTTAATCGAGTTAATAACCAATCTAGGCCTTTTATCGGTTATTATTAGCCTAGAGCATTTTAAAACGAATTATTATGTGCAGCCGTAATTTATAATTCTATTAAGTTGTTGATACATCGAATTTGTGTCGCCACTTTCAAAAAGTCAGATTTTAACTCCGGTTTATGATTTTTATAATATTATTGTTAGTAAATAGAAAGTACATTTTTTCCCCAAGACTCGAGATTTTAAATTTGTTTAATGTGGTAAATATTTCTCCATGATCATTCAATTCTATTTTGAACTTTTCATTGCAGGTTTTGCATCAGCCGAGATCCCAATCGGAACGACAATTATCAGGTAGGTCAAATTGATATTTTCAAAAATGTTGTTTTCCCCTTGGAATTTTGACATTTTTCTCGATGAACATACGAGAATCGAGAAATGAAGGTAAACGCGCGAGGGAGGACAACACGGTGAGATATCGGACATGTCCCACATGCGATGTTTGTGATTATGAGTAGGCGGTAGTTGTCAGCAGGATTTCGCAATTTTTTTAGCGAGAAGTTCTTGCCATCTCGAACATTTCTTCCGCAATCAAATACAATCTCATGTGCATTCCGCAATTAAACAAAATCTTTTCCAATATAAGTAAAAGTTTTTCCAGGATTGAATAGGAATTAGAATTTTACTTTCAGCTGATGTTAATTATCAGAGAGTATTATAAAAAATATAAATGGAGGAGTATAGGAAAAATACGCTACATGAATTTGATGATATTTTATGAGCACTTAATGTTAATCACCGTTGGCATTCCAATCGAAGTTTCCAGAGTTCTGTTTGATAGAACCCCTTCAATAGCAACGGTCCTATCCTTCAAAGTTATATACCCTGCATTTGCTGCTTCTTCCATCGTTAGGAAATGCCAAACTCATCGAATCACAAAATTGAAGCCAAAGTAATTAACGCGCAGTTGCGTTATAACGAGGAAAATGTCGAGTAGCAATTAAATTGGTTGAAAATCTGCTATAGACGAATATATCGAAAATCCAAGTCGATTACTGTTGGAAACAGGTGACGACAATTAATTTTGACCTTTGGAATACCGAAATCGATTATTTTACATTGTAGTTTCTATTCGTATATCTAGTTTTAATCAAAACTTTATTTAAAAGTTCCCTTTCATTGCAGTATGCATTCTGTTGTAGAAAAACCTGAAATTTATCACATTGTTTAGTCACAATTAGACAATTTTAAGATTGTATGCCAATTAGTAAAGTACTGCATGCCTGGAGACTTTGAATAGGAATAATTGAAAACGAGTGAAAATTCGAATAAATTAAGGTATTTTAAAGCCTAGATTCTATGCTTGGAACGTGACTGGTGTTTAATGTTCGTAACATGAGAAGAAGCGTCTTTGTTTCTTAG
Organism: Synergus umbraculus; assembly: GCA_900474325.1. Lineage (NCBI taxonomy): Eukaryota > Metazoa > Arthropoda > Insecta > Hymenoptera > Cynipidae > Synergus > Synergus umbraculus. Next base: position 26,307 of record UCOK01008920.1, read on the forward strand.
GTAGCGTGCGAACTTTCGAAAACAGTGTACCTTGTACGGGATTTTATACGTCGAAATAGCTGCTTGGATGAAAACGCTTCTAGCTCGAATGGTTTTGATCGCGATTCGAGAATGCAATTACTCTGGATCACCGTAACGAGAACTATTACGAGAACTCGATAATTAACCAGGAGCACGATAGACTAGACACGTTCACTTTAGGTTTTACGAACAAACTTGATTAATCAGTTAAACTTAATTCATTGATTGTTTCCCATAATAGTATCTCTCTTACCTCCACAAATTCACAAAAAGAAAAACAATCGTTTATTATTCTACGCAAACGGGAAAAATACTTTTGAGTTCCAAGTGCAGAAGAATAATTTTTTTCAATTTAGATAAAAACTTGAATTGGATTCTTATACTAAAAGAGTGAAGAGTTTATTTAATCTTTCTCTATAATCTGAAGCACGTCCTTATCCTTTCTCGCTAAAAGCTGGGCACTCAATAAAAAATCCCAAGATGCGAGAGTGCGTCTCAAAACAAATCGCTTATATCATAAAGCAGTAGTGGCCTAACTGTAAGAAGCACATTTGTGGCAAAATGTGCTTCGTTAGAGGACTTCCACTTTAGGAGGAATTAATTATATGGGGACGTTATAACTGAGAAAAATTATAATATCTCAGGTGAAGATAGAAAAGCAGCCCGTGGCCAAATAACAAAATTTAATTAAGCTAGAACTTGTATCGCAATTTTGAATACTAAATACTGTTTTCTGAAATCGGTGGTTTCATAGTTGAAGGAAATGTAGGGAATACTATACTTAATCTAGGTTGATAAAAACCACTTGTTTATTTATTTATTTATCAAACGTCGGTATCAAGAATGATATTTATATAATTTTTAATGGTCTCAACTAAACACTTTTTGAATTTAGAATTATTTGAAGAAAATAATATCAGTGAGTAAACTGGATTTAGGAAGCAAGTTCAATCGTAATCGCTCATTCTATCAAATTGACGCTCGTGAAAGTGTGAATCCTCTCGTTGCTAATAAGAGACTGGGAATGGAGAAAAGCAAGAGAAACAATAGTGTGAACCGGATTAACTGTCTAGTGTTGTGAGCTTAATCCATACGAGACAACTAGGACAGGTTCAGAATAATGAGGATTCTGTACATCGGTTATCACAAAGGGTAGAACATTTCTTTCATTATTTGTATATCTTGTCTTCTCCTGTGCTTTTATATTGAACGTCCTCATTCAATTACTAGCTCTTGCATTTTTTACTCCATACAAAATTTTCTCTGCTTTGCATATATTTTTTTTTTCTCTTATTATATTATTATTCACGGCTTGGTTTTCCTGATTAAGGAATCGATTTATCATTTGAGATTATTATATAAAATATCATTTCCCTTCATCCGATCATTAATTTACGAGGAGTGATAACTGTTATAGAAAATTGCAATCTATTTTCAGTGTAGACCTCCAGTTGTCGAAAATTTGTAAAATTTTTCATCGTGAAAAATTATCTTTTCAAGAGATGTTGTTACTGTGTAGAATTTTATTTTTATCGAGGTGCAAATATTTCAGTGGATGACAAGATTCTGAGTTTAAGCTAAGGGTGAACTCGAATAACCCTGTTGCCCCAGTTTCGGACAACTAGGATGTCATCAATCTTCCCTTTCGACTTTATTGCTCCCATCCTTTGCTTGCTTCAATGACTGACAGTGCAATTGATATATTTGTAGGAAAAGTCCATAAACTAGACTCCAAGAAATGTATATACTAATTTCGATTTGTATATATATAAAAATTCAGTGTGTACTTTGATGATTTGAAAGTTTAATTCTATCAAAATAGTTTAAAATCTTTCAAGCTATTTTTTTTAATTACAAAAAGACAAGTATAAATCGGTTGGAGGAAAAACAGAATTAACCGGGAATTTCAAATTGTATGATAACTAGACACCCTGATTCTTTGAAAGATTGAATTCTACGAAACTCTCGTAAAAAGTTGTGTAAAAAAGCGATTAGAAAATTACTAGTCGCGTCTAGATTTAGTAATGCTCTATGCAAAACGTTTATCAAGCTATCAGAGGCGGAACTATTGGTAATACTTCACTCCAGAAGAAAGTAGTAAGGATAAATAATAATTTTCAAGCTCCTTGAATAAGATATAACGAAACCCCCTGGAGGGTCAATTCGTGGTTGATTCGAGTTTACGCGATGACAGCACCAGGTGTTTAACATATAATAGCGAAAAAAGATTTGGACGCAAGCGCTGCCTCACGCGAGTACCACGCTTAGCAGCCAATAGCAGCCCAGTCGACGCTATCACGAGCACAGCGTAGCAGACCGCAGTTTACAAGCGGCGTCCACGCGGCTCGCGACCCAGTCTCGGGCTGTCATACAGCCCGGGCTCTCAAACACCCTTAAATAAAAATCATTCACTGTCAATCGACGACAACCCCGGAAGATTTAAATTTATACACTGACAAATTGTGTTTTCTCAATCAATGTGATATTTAACGTTAAAATCACGTGCTTTTCTTAATTGTGCTTCTCACAATAAGTACGTTTTGTGAAAAGAAAAATTTGTGATTACAAAATTTTCATATCTTTTTCGGAAATTTTTGATTGAAATATGAAAAAATGTCAGCGGATCTGTCGAGGTCTTTCTTTTAATGAAATTATTTTTAACCAACTACATGCACTTTACCACTTTTCGTTTTTGCTACTCTTTCATTATACAATTATGCTTTTTCGTGATGAATTGCAATTGAGAGAACGAAACACTTAAAATTTTATAACTTTTCTAAAAAAAGACATAAAAAGTACGTAAGTACGTTTAAAGTCTTGCAAAAGAAAAATTACCTACACTGATATTTACATTCAGACATGAAAAGTGGTAGTAGAAGGAAGTCTTATTATTCGATAATGGATTATAATTCTTGTTTGTGATATTTATATACATTTAAAGACTCCTTTTTCTACACAAAAAAAAATTGACAAGGCTTATCTGAGTTGAGGAAGAAAGATTATATCGTTCCTTGAAACTTTGTTTTTATTAAGTATTGATTTTGAAAAAAGCTAAAATGATTCAGATAATTTGTAAAATTTGTATACTCTTTTTTACTCTATAAATGTAAACAAAAATTAGGTCAATTTGCACCAGTTATAAATGGCCTTGACGCCTCTCTGATTTTAATGAAAAGATTTTTATTTATGTTTTCGCGACTTGAGAAACATTCGAAACTTTAAAAAAATCCTCTTTGAAAATTTGCTTCAGGTTGAATAAATGTTCAGAAATGTCGCAACATCAGAAAAATTTCCTTTCAAAATATCATACTCCGGAATCTCGATGCGAAATAAATTTAAAATGTTAATTTCAGGGGATGAAAGAATGAAGTAAACGAGTAATAAATTCGAATCTACAAAGCAGCAATTTCGATAAAAATTGTCTGTTAAAACTTTCTTTTGAAATCTTATCCTTTATATTTCGTAAATTCTCAAAATCAATTGTCTATTGAAAGGAATATCAATTTTAGTAAATCAATTTTTAAATAAAAGTATTACTCATCGCAAAAGATCTGGATTATTTTCTCTTCTCTTTCTCTCTTAAGTATATTCTTCTAAATAAAACTCGAGATAAAAATACACCATTTAAGAAATCATTCTCCAAAACTCTCTTTAAGAATTTTATTTACTTTCGGATATTGGGCATATCATGAAAATTTCTTCCATTAGAGCGTGAGAAACTTTTTAAGTGCTACAAAATATTATCAAGTAATGTTGAACCTTACAGGGATTATTTTATGTCGAACTTATCTTTTATAGGAACAATATCCAATTTAAAGTTCAGGACTAAAAGGCATTCAGCTTCTTTCAAACATTCACAAAAATATTTACACTTGTTTATTAACACTTTGTATGAAAAGTGTGTCAGCAAATCGATTTTTCAATATTCCAATAATAGTATTTCATCTTTGAATAGTGGCTTATGAATTCTCACTTTAAAATCAAATGCTAGCGTTCTGACATTTGCGAGCCTATAGAAAAAATATTTTCTATGGGTTTTTTTATTTATTTGTAATTTGATTTATTAGTACGTGATAAATATCGTGCTTAAGCTTATACCTGAGTATAAATCGGCTGCTAAAGGAAGTTTCATAACGACGTCAAATTAAAGTCGATGTGTTGATTGCTGATCAGATAATGTACTCATTGTTCAGTAAGAACGAGCTTAACCTTGCTGTGAGGCAAATCAGTCACAGAATACCATATCATATACTGTTTGTTGATGGAGAAAGGCTTCAAGTTAAACTGTTTCTACAGCTCTCTCACCTTTGTGTAATTCACAATCAGAATTTTCCAAGATAGATTTTAAAATTGGAGGAAAAGTGCTGTCGCGAATAACAGTTTTTGAAAGAATTAAGAAAATAAATTTCTTTTGAGAGTCCATATCTAGAAATATAAAAGTAGTGATTAATTTTATTCTAGCCTAAGTAGCAGATCAAAGATGTTTATGTATTATTCAAAACCAAAGTTTGTGGATTATTCATCAACTTGTACCAAAGATATTTATTATTTAAAACAAAAAATTATCACTAATATTTCATATTAAAGATACAAGTCTTTGATAAAGATAATCCATAACTTTTTTCAGTGAAACATGATTTCATTAGTGTTTCAGTGAACCGTTTAAGAAAACTGTCTTATGATTTTCTTAGCATGTATTCATAGTGATGTTATCATCGATATTGAAATGTCTGAAGAACTTTTTCCTCTAATGATGTATGACTTGTATAACTGGTAGGACTTTCATTTATGCAAATTCATATTTTCACAGTTTTCCTCTGTCACAGGAAACGTGTAGGAATAATGATAAATCATTATATGTGAAAAATCGATTTTTTTAAATCTTTTAGAAATCCTGTTGATATCGTGTCCTTGACTCAGCTTTCCTCCATTCTGTTTACAAATTACTTATTAATTGACCTAAAGTCTTGATATTTCTATATTAAAAACTGGTATTACAAATCCTTCTACAAGATAACAATTTAAATTTTACTATTAATATTCCAATCTCTTCTTTGCCAGTTGGAGAAACAAAAAGAACCTCATTTCCCTTTGCCAGCGGAAAATTATTTCACAAAGGAAATCTACAATTTCGATTAACGTCAGACAGAAGCTAATATAAGTCTGTTTCTCTCTGCACAAGAAATAATATCCTTTATGAATTTTGATTGCATGTCAGAGATTTAAACATTTTTCAAACTTAACAATGATGAGTTGTCATTTTTTTCGGTTTGGGTTTGGGAAATAAGATTTGCTAATCTTAAATTCGGCATATCTCATCCGATTATCCCACGCATAATTTTTTGCGCGTTTCGTTTTGTCCACCCACTGGTCAATTTGTTTCACTTCAACGACGTTGATGCTTTTGAGCTACTGAAGTTAGCTGTTCTGTATCATATTTCAAAACCATCGTCTCTAAAACGATATCATGAAAGTAATACAGAGACTGACACCTCAAACGCAATACGATAAATCGCTCCTAACTTTTCAAAATGAACAACTGTTGGAAGTTTGCCAGTTATTCGTTCTCAAACGAAAAGCGAAAAGATTCCATTCGACTTTCTTTAAATTCACTCGAAATTGTTGAAATTAATGTAAAGTTATTGGAAAGACTAGCTTTAATTGATAGGTATAGTTTGCTTGTAAGCATACTTTCAATTTAATGACTTTTTAAATCTATTGCCGGTAATTTTATCTAAATGATTTATAATGAAGTTAAAATCAAATCAAAACATAGCATTTGAAGATAAAGACGAGAAAAATAAACACAGGTGGTAGATTGCGAAGTGCTCTTTAAACCGAATGGATTAGGATTCCTTCGGGGATATAAAACTTGACAGCTGATAATTGTGTGTCTAAGAAACGTAGTAATTTCAGTCTTAAGAGTCTTAACCCATTCACGTATGTTCCCAATATGAAACTATCCTTCGCTGTAGATGATCGACGTCAAGTGGTCATTTCAAAATTGCAATCCGACAACATAATTTCTATGAAGGAATATTATTGAAATATCATTTACTATTGATTATCAACATCAGAGATGCTGCTTTAAAATGGCTATTAAACAACATAATTTGTGTGAAGAATATGCTATCGCTTGTCATGCATTAGTTTATGATCGACTCTAAAACCCTGAGAGAAAGCTGATTTTCATTTGTCCGATTTGTCATTTACAAGCTTATCTCTTTCAATTTTCAATTTGTCTCTTCTGTCATTCATAATTTTATAGTTCTTCTCTTATATTTAAAGGTGTGTAAAAATTTTCATGTCTTTTAAATGTTTTATAGATGTCTTTTAGATGTATTTTAGTTGTCTTTTAATATAATTTTATGCATGTTTACAGAATTTACTGTTCAGAGTTTATATTTTTTAAAGTGATAATTATACTCAGGATAAAATCTTTTAACTTCTGATGAATGAATTGAATGAATTTAATACACATTGTGAATATATTAGGGTTAACGAAGCTAATTGCTTTTAAGAAATGGATTTGCAATCTCATCTCTCTTAACTGTTAATTCAATGACCTCGACATCCGCTGAAAAAAGGGACTTTTTCTCTACCATTAGACGATTATCTCGCCTTGCATCGATGCGATCATCGATCGCAAGGCGATCAATTATCGTCAAGGTATAATCTTGCAGTCTGACCAACTACTAGTTCGCTTCGACGGTTTTCCTAATGTACCAAGTTTCGTGGCAAGAGTACAACTTCCCTAGAAACGCCTCTACATAATCATGTCCTTGTATCATTCGTCACGATCAACGCACGTCCATACACTGAAATGTGCTACGAGTACCTGAAATAATATCATTACGCCGCATCTCTACCAACACACCAACCGACAAACATCATCATTATAATCATCATTATTATAATCATTATCAGAAAAAGGGCTTCCTCACTATAGAACTATTTTTTTCATTCGTGGGAACCCTTCATCAAAATAAAAGCTGTACCCTTCCATCCACCAAGTGAAAAAAGCTCACGAAGCTAAAAAATGCCTTTAAAGAGTCCAATTAACAAATGATTGCTGGTCAATCTCCAAACAAAGTAGATATTCTGAAGATATATAATATATTCTGAAAACATTTATTCTGAAGAGATTTATTGAGAAGAAACTTATTTTCTATATAACTATTGAAGACATATAAACTAAAAGTGATTGAAATGGTGTACGTGATAGAAGATTGCTCTGTGATATACTGATGAAATCAATTCAGTTGATTCAACTTATTCAATGGTTCCTAAAAGCTAATTGTATATTGTAAATTGAAAAGTGGATTCGGAGTGAAGTGTACTGGAGGTGGATAGAGACTAATCGCTCAGGATACGCAAGGCATTGTAGAAGGTAGAGAAAAAGGTGCTCCGGGCAAGTTTTTATCCACGTTTTTATCCTAACGTGACTAGGAAGGTTTCCGAGTGGAAATGGCGGCCGAAGAGGGTCACGCTAGCAATTCGACAGCGAATCCCGGAAATGTTGACGAAGCTGTGCATTCGACTGGAAGAAGAATGTCGCATTTCAAAGAGTACAAGTTCTTTCGAAGTTTCAGTGCCAAAGTTGAGAAGTGGCCAATGCAGAAAGCTGAAGCACTCTGGCGACGTATGCGAGAGAGAAAGATCGCAGGTATATATGAATTTTTCAGTTTCCTGTACTTAGGTACATCCCATATGTTTATGTGACTCTGCCTCTCACTACAGATTTATTCAAACTGGCGGATGATTCATTTGAATAATCTAAGCTCGTGTTCTAAAATATATTAATAAGCTTAGGATTTCGTTTAGAATATATTACCGATTACAGAAGATAGCTTTGCCCAGTTAATGGTCTTTTGTAATAATTGATGCTGAATATAAATATTGGGATTGGGCCATTTCCTATAAGTCCTATGGCGACATATCAGGAAGTTCGGGGAATGTCAGGAAAATGTGAGTAGTCAGGAAATAAATTAACATTTATGCTAATTACTTTATTTTTGTCTATTGTATATAGTATAGGCTTTTTATAGTTTATTTAACAGATTTTAGAAACTTTTCAATAATTTCGAACGATTATAAAGAATTTCAAGGCATTAGTGAAAATTTAAGGGATTTCGTTGAATTTTAAGAGGTTGCTAGGAATTTCAAGTCGTAAGACAGTTTAATTACAGATTATGAAGCATTCGACTTGAATATAATTTTTTTTTAAATTGAAAGATTAAGGTAATCTGGATTACACAAATGCTTAGATTAATCCCTAATAAATTGCAAGTGTTCGAGCGGGGAGAATCGATGCGTCATCAACCAATGCTTAATTTGACAGAAGGTATTATCGCCTGCAGTTAGGAGAATGACAGTGAATGCAATCGTTCACTGGCTAACGCATTAATTGAAATGTCGATTTCATTTTTGTTCGCCTCAACGGTAAATTCGTAGAAAATGCAGTGGTGCATTCTCGTCGTAAGTGAAGAAATTTTACCCCTCGTTTCATTAAATCTTACCACCCGTTTCTTGTATCGCGTTGGTCTGCGGTTTTGCTGAGTCCGGTACAACAGGACGTTTAAAAATCAATTTGCCGCTTCATAGTGACCGCAACAGTTTACTGTTATTTTTACTATCACGTCGATTCAATTCCGACTGATCTGTCCATATTAGTTTTGTGGTTTTATTTTAAATGATCACTTTTTTCTACACGCGGTGTTACACCCCCAATTTGTGAACAAAATTTAGTAGGCATCCTCTACTCCCGCATTCCGAGTATTTTTTCCAAAGACTGAGACTTTATCGAATATTTCCCGTTAGCAACATTGCACCCGATGATAAATGCACAGCGATGGTTTCAAATGGAGTATATTTCATGCCATCGTGTATTAATAAATGACGCGTACGAGAGCGAAGAGCAATGTCGACGAAGGACCGCGAACTACGATGCGAGGTAGCTATTAAATTGCAAAAGACACGTTTGTGTAAATCTAAAGCGATGAGTGTGTGTGAGACACATCGGGTAATGTCCAAGTACGTTATTCTCCACTCGTATATCGATTTTGTCTCCTCTGAATTGAATTAAGTCTATAGACGACCTTCGAACATCGATTCCCCAGCGGTGGATCTTTGATCCAAGGAAAGCAACTTCCACTGGGTAAAATTCGACTTTGAAAATACTCGATTGTCGCCGCTCTCGACGATATACGCTCCTGCACATACATTTTAGCATAAAATATACATATAATGGAGATTTCCATATTTTATTTACTTTATAAAATATAGAATCGCGTGAACATGCTGTTTTGTTGTCAAGACGATTAAAAAGTAGATACTCGAAGCTTCAAAGGAGGTTTGTTTGTTGCCTGCAAAAAACACATCTCTGAAATTCCATGCTAAAAATAAAGCGAGTGAAACAGTTGAAAACAGAGAAAAGTTTCAGGCAAAATATGAAGTTTTAGGAATATATTTTTTTCTCAATGTTTAATCAAGTAATTGTATATTCCTTTAAAAAAGACATGCTTATTAATAACAATAATGTTAAGTCTCAGTTTAGAAACATAATATCTTAGTATTTCTCTCGATAATACTATTTCTCTGCCAATGATTATATTTGCTGGGTTTTCCATTCCTATTAAGAAAATCTGGAATTCCCCAAATCTTTAAGCTTTTTATGATTCTACCAAAAACCTAGCTTATTACTGGTCTTGCTACAATTCTATGTTTAAAAGTTCTATGCGCGCTTCGACCCTTCAGATCTAACCACCATAAAATTCAAATGCTACTTTTTCTAATATTCTTGCTTTCTCTAAAAATGTACCTCTGAACCTTAGAAAGACTCTTCACCTCAGTTACACTTTGACCTCGTACGAGTTCAGAGCTTCTTTGAATTATCTACTGAGTTAAATTTTCGTATCCTACAAGTTCACATCTTTTTGAGTCTCTTTATGTCTCATTATCTTCTTGAGTTTTCTCTATGTCTCATGAGTTGATCACATCTTTGTTCATCACTTTGAGTCTTTTCATTTTTCTTGACTAAATTTCATCGTGTTGAGTCTCTTCAAGTTTCTTTAACTGATCACACTTTTCTTTTGTTAATTTATATCCCGTAAATCTCAAACATCTTTTAAATTAATATTTACTCATTGATTTGCGAGTTATTTCATATCTTTACATCCTTAGTGAAACATCTCTCAAAATAATCTAGTTATTTCTTGCTAAGTTTGTGAAACTTCTCTCAGAATCTGGATTATACCTTAAATTTATTATTCATATTAAAAATCATCGGTATTTTGTGAATTGAGCAATCCTGTTAATTTAAATACACTTAAATTGTGTTAAACCTCTGTATCTTTGATTTCGATCACCAGTACTACTTTTAACACTCAATGTAAACACTTTCTGAGTTTAAGAATTATTCATTATGAGGAACAATATGAATAATAAATATCTTGACAGATGTTGAGGTATTTGTATAGGAAGTGAATAAATCTTGGATTAGGACTCTCCATATTCTTATCGATAGTAAGAGACTGCGATAGGTTGATTTATCTGGTGAAGAGGAGCAAGTTGAAATACAGTGTGTAATAGGTAGGCAGATAAGATAGACACCTACGCGAAGCTATCGAATGGTCTATCGAGTGCCGCTGTTTTCCGCATTGATTATGTCGACATACCTATGCATATTGCGTACTTTGTGTGCGTACATGTGTGAGTTAGAATTGCACAATGAACATCTGTTGAATCTTATGGAAAGAGCATAGGCGAAAGGGTAATCCAAAACGTACGCGATTCACTGCAAAGAAAATGTCCGCAGTTACTTTGGCAGAAACGAACATCTGGAAAGTCAGCGCATATGTTCACGCACATACCAAACCATTTGAGCTTTATGTGCAAGGAAAGGGCGAACTGCACGTGGTTCTCGAGCAACGGGGGAATTAACCGGAAAACCCACTTTAGCGTGTATTATAGCTCGAGTAGACATAATATTTTATGTATAAATAAAACAGGTTCCCTAGGGGAAGTTTCTATTCGCTTTTTAGGAAAAAGAGTAATATATAAGAGATTGCTTCTGACAGGTAGATTATTATCATCATGGAAGGAGTGACGACAGGTCAAAACTGGAGATAGACATCAGATAACCCTCCTAGAATGAATAAAAATTAATTTGATAAACGAATTATCAAAAAATGCAGAAATTCTTTATACTCTTATTGAGGGTACGAGTAAAAGGATGGTGAATGAGTATTTCTGCCTCGGATTTCTATAAATGTTTGACGTTTCACAATAGTTTTTCTGAGCAGTATTGCGAAATATTTTGACATTTGATTAAAATCAATCTTGCCGTTAAATTATCTGTTAATAACAGGCGAACAATCGTTCGCCTCAGGACAGCTGAAGAAACGAATTTTTTCATCTCTCACGATCATTCGGATATTTATCGAAATGGACGATAAATTCTGACGGTAATTATTAGTCCTGCTCGTTAAACGTGCAAGGTGAAGTCTGGTATAGCGACCAGCGAAACGCGTTTACTATTTATTCCAGCAAAAGTTTAGTAATTTATATGGATTAATTATTACGCTCAACGAAGCGTTCTCAGTACCTCTAAAATGTTTTATTGCACTCATATTTTTATTTACTGTATTTAAAATATCTATAGTTCATAAATATATACAGTACATTGTATATGACTATATTATGTACAACTTTAAAACTGATAGTCCCGACAGTGAAAGGATACGCAGCAAAACGTGCTGAGATTTAACTTCGCAGTTTATTCTTTTGTGGTGATAACCATTGTTTTCTGAATTGAAATTCTCTAGTTCTCTCCGTTTTCCACCGCGTTAATTAGCTTTTTAAACAACTGGATAAAACAGAACTGTCAATTTAACTAAAGTTTCGAATCTCGAAAAAAAAAATTCAAGGCAATTTCATGTTCATATTCATTGAAATAAAATTTAATCAACATCCGGCTTTGTGAGTGACAGTTTCAACAATTGGAATTAAAATATTGTCAAGCAAATTTTCATGAATGTTAAATAAATTGTTTGGCAAATATTTTCTGCTTGAAAAGAGTTTTTATAGTATTTGTAAAATGGATTTAGGATCAAAGGAAAGCCCCTAATTCTCTCACACAATAAAACGCAATATAGTGCTTTGGAAAATATTCTTTTTTTTTTCTAAAGACCCATTCAAAGGAACTGAATGTAGCGCTAGCTCTACTGCTCGTAGCCAATAGTTTCCAATCAAACGGGCCAGATGAAAAGCTGCCTACACACGCCAAAATGTGTTTTTAACCGAACGCTCACTCAACTGTGGAACGATGTTGAGGAATAATAAAATAAAAATGAAGGTTAAACTAGGAAACAGGTCAGCATATTAAGTGCCTTTAAAAGTATCAAATAATCTATTTCTGATGGCATTTCTCCCAATATTTCAAATAACAAAAATCTTAAAAATTTTTTAAAAATCGTTAGCTCCAAATTTTAAACTTTTTCGAGCTATTATGTTAGATATTGAGATCTTGGTAACAATATACTTTCTATGTTGAACAAAAAATTAACATCAACTAAACCCATATTTCCTTAATTCAATAGCGTATTTTTCTCAGTGCATATTGAAAGTTCTCGCTTTCGAAATTCACTTTTTTTATTTGAACCCACCGAGTTTCTAATCGTGGAAAACGTTTCGCGAAAGATCTGAGTTTCTTACAGATTTCCACTCTGCGGACACGAAGTCTCAAATAAACGGAGAACGTAATTTAAATTATGCACCGAAGATGTTTTTACTAGCAGCTCTTTCAGCTTACTCGTCGAACCGGAAATGATGTTCTTCATAAAACAGCTCGTCGGTTACGCTAGAAAAGTGTGCTAGCCAGCTGATGAAAGACTCTTCCGCCTGGATGAGATACAAGTTACAAATGATAAAGCTAAAAGAAACTTGGCTTCGTATACATGTAGATCTTATGAGCTCATTTCATAAGGTCAAATCAAGCATTCGCTTTGCGATAAAATTCAGTGATTAAAAAGTCCCCTACAAAATGTTTTTCAAAGCAGTGCATAAGCAATCTATTTTACATTAAAAGCTTGACATCGAAATATGACATTTTCTCTATAGTGTACAAAAACAACCTATAATTAAATGAGAAAAAAAATGTCAGAATTTTGAAATTTTAATCATGAGGGTATTTAATGTTGACATTGTATCATGGTTTGGAAATGCTTTGAATTTATCCATCTCTTATATAAAATTCAAAAACTATTTTTGAATTTTTCTTTGAAATTTCGAGCTGATCATTTTGGAAATTTTCAAATTTTAAACATTTACGATTTGAATATTTCAATATTCAAGAGTGTTTCCAAATCCTGACTTGGATTTTAAAATCGTGTTTCTGCACAAAAAATTCCTTTCAAATGAACTGAAGTTACTTTGGTAATTGGAACTGATGATGATTGATGAATAGAGATGATCATCTTCACGGATAAATAATCATCTGCTACGAGATAATGTGTGACGTAAATTATTATTGCCATGTACGACAAGTGAATCAGAGTAGTAATAGTTAATGGGCATTATAAGTCAAAGTCAGGCAAATCCGAAGCAAGTATCAAGTTCCCAGTGGTCTATAAATCCGCATAAAAAATCTCTTCCTCTCAGTGTGATTTATTATTTTCTGTTTCCGTAAGGAGACTACACCTCTTAAGTGTAATACCCCTTCTAAGTTGCAAACAGTTCTCGAACAAGAAACGCGATTTGAGGCACCACCCGCGGCGTTATGATGTTTTTTTTTCTCCGGCCATAATAGAATCCGCCGAAAATAAACGAGCAAATCTGTGGTTGTGAGGGCTACTTAGTGGTGACCAAAGGCACGTTTCTTAAGAAAAACAAGCCTCAGCAATAGCTCGTGCAAAACGCACATTTTCGATGTTGCACCGACGTGTGGGCCGGTTTATATTGTGATCTATTATAAGCTCTAGGTGCTTCCATAAATAAATTCACTGGCTACCAGGGTATATACCACCATAAGTCGTCGGTAAAATCGAACCGTAAATACACCGATATCGAAGGAGAGTTACGTGGTAGACTAGCTACGTTCTGTATATCCGCAGAAAATACACTGTACCAAATGATCGACAAGAGGCAGACAGTTGAAAATAAACAACGTCTATCGAATGTCTAATCTTGATAAGATACCTGACAGCCCTGTCGATTGTGCAAACCTACCGTTTCCGGATTGAACGCCGATGCAATCTGTGACACTGGCAATGAGAAGCCAGCTTTATTCTTTATTTTTAGAATCTGGCTTTGCTGATTTTTTTTTGGACGATATTCTTACTAAATATTTAGAAAAAATCTATATTTTCATACCTAATTAATATCTTATGATTTCACAAAGGAAATGATGAATGTATCCATTTGTATGAAATTTAAGAGGTGATTGAGTCACGAAAGAATATCTGCTTGCAAAATTCAAACATATGCTTGCCTGCTCATATGCATACCCGTCGTTTTCATAATAAATCCGACGATCTGAATGTGAGCAGATATTGTAATCGACGAAGTAGAAAGTGAACTATACAATATTCAAATGAATAATTCGATACGATTGATAAATCGCGAATGTGCTTTTCTTTGCTTTAATAAGATTCGTGTTACGATCGCAAACTCTTTTAGACGTTTTTGGAACTCATTTTTTCACCTTTAGTACAATTATTATTGAATAAGCTGTAAATAGTCATTTAACTCCCATATTCGAACTACCCGTGCAGAAATCTTGATGTGGGCCTAGCAGGGTTCTGGTCAGTTTCCCCTACTTCTGGTGTGGTTCTGGTCAGTAAAACTGGTTAGAACCCGACAAGGGTGTAACGGTTGGACTCGCGAATACCCTATATAGGGGAAACTAGTCAGGGCCTTGTCAGTTTTTCTAGTGAATGCCTTTTTTAAAAAAAACTATAATAAATTATAAATAAAAATTACCTGCTTTTATGAAAATGTAATTTTATTATGTCAAAACATAGCAAAGAAC
>UCOK01008921.1:0-118753 GCA_900474325.1 Synergus umbraculus
ATTTCAAATAGCTATTTTCTCGCTCTGTACGCATAATTCTAATTAAAAATTGATTAATTCTACAGAAGGAAAACATTCCAAATTTAATATTTGTTGAGTAAAATGAAGAAATCGAATTTTTAGATTAGAACTTGGCTCAACACTCTTAAGTATATACTTTTTTCTACTTTCAAGGGCTTTTAATTTTTAATATTTCCAACTTGAAGCACTTACATAATAATATTTTTTTTGTAAATGTTTTAAATTTGAATTTGTGTACTTTTTGGTATGAATGCAAGAAATTTTATTCTTTCAAATTGCGATGGGCGAAATAATCGTATAATAATAACTATCATCATCAGAAAAAGAATAAAAAAATTATATTTATAACAAAAGCTATTGTTCTTTCTGTGAGAGGAAATCATACATTTTTAAAGTTTGATAGACTCTAATATTAATTATGTTAGTAATTTGGCCTTTATTGTTAATGAAAATTTAATTAAAATTTAATGTGGTTTTTACATGAAAAAAAAATGTAATAATAACATATTCGGTCTTTTGAAAAATTATTAACACAGTTTTTATTACTCGTTAGTATTCACTTGGTTCCATTAAGGCATTGTTCTCTTAATGGTTCGCGTTTCCACACGATCATTAGGGTTTAATGGATTACTTCCATATTTAGCACTTAGCCTAAATCAATGCATAATTAATCTCAAATATCTGAATACACGGTACTTGATCCTCTTTTATATCTAGTGGCCGTTACCTTTTTATCTTTTCATGATATCATTAAAAGTTCAATGTTTAATATATTTTTATTATCTTATTTAATTGCACATTTTATTATAGAAGTAATTTTAAAGCCCCCTTTACTCATTTAAAAATAATGAATATAAAAATATCATAAAAATACTTTGTTCCCTTATTGTTTCGTTTTCTGAGTCCAAACGGAATTGACGTAAAACGTTGAAGTCACATTGTAGAAGAACTTTTATCCTTATAGCCATCGTAAAATTCTATGCTTTTTACAGATGTGTATAGATGCATCGCTCGTAAATTTAGAGTAAAACTCTTTAAGTACCGACAATCAGTAGAAACAGTATTTACCATCTTCTTAATTCTTATAATAGAATAAATTATAATTATGTTTTTACACACACTGTCTTAATTAATATGTTATTAAAATAATGTTTTCTCACCTCCAAAGAAGAGAAAGAGGAGACATTTTAGCGATACTAAATTTGGGTTGAAGAATTTCTTGCGAGTTGTCTCTTTCGGTAAATCCGTCGTCGAAGTCATTTTCAGAATTTTCTGGTGTAATGAGTATTATCATTAACAATTTGGATGATGGATTGTGCGTCACATTAATCTTTGAAATCAAGGGCCTTTTCTCTCTGTTCCATCCTCACACCTTTTTTGCTATCTGTAACAAATAATGATTTTCAAAATAAGTATATAGATAGTGAAAAACTTCTTTTCAATTTTCAACAGGAAAAATAAAATTTATAAAAATAAATAATGTCTTTTTCCAGTATTTTTTTTCTGAGGTCACTATATCCTCTTGAAATATTTACATGACTTTGCTATACAAAGTGTTTACTCATATTAATTAATTTAATAACGTTCGGATTCTTGATTCGTGAATGTAATTAGTATACGTGAAGTGTCATGTAATGCAGAATTGTAGCTGCTTAGTAAGCATTTTGTAAGACTCATTTTACGACAAACTGTGCAAAACAGGCTTTTAGATAAAAGTACATATACCCTTAAAAAAATATTATAGGAAAATCAGTATATAGGCCTATAATTATTTTCTATGGCTATGCCATTCAGTGAGGATTTTATCCTAAAATAATTTGATTTTAAATTCTCAAATCTTGGAACTTTGAATTTTATAGACTGAATTCAATATTTCAATTTTAGTACTTTTAGAATAATGATGACGAAACAGAATTTCAGCATCGCATACGCAATCACTCAAAATGATGATACTTATGATTCTTTTTATAACCAGCACACACGTTTTAAACGCTCATGAGACTGGGTGATCTCTCATATATGCCACCTGTTATTATCTAATTGATCATGAGCTGGATCATGTCTATTATGTATTTTTAAAAATTATGTACATCAATTTCCACAGAGAAATAACTGTTTCAATGTCATGTCATTATATCCTATTTTGAGCATATATAGTGATCAATTACGTAGTAAAGAGATAAATAAAACTTATTACTGAATACTTCATTTACATTTTAGATGTGTAATTAATATTTCGATGCAGAAAAAGAATGAATAATTCCAATCTTTCTAATTTGGATAGAAGCAGAAAAAAACTGATTCTCTCATATGGAAGCAAAGCTCCTCTCTGAAGAGATTTTGATTCAATTTAGCGCTGCCTTTCTGCTCTAGTTAAGTGTCGTTCACATTGTTACAAATTGGACCGTGCTTCTTAAAATTTAATAACGCAAGGAAGTACAGACTTAACAAGCAAGTGTCGCTCTTAATAAGCCTACATATTTCTATGCAGGACGCATGTTTATATGTTATGTTAGAATAGAAAGTGACATGTTCTAATAACGTAACATTCATTTGAATTCGCGATTTTTTTCTATCCGAATCTTTCGCCAAAGCAATATCTTTACACTTTTTTCAGAATATATTGTTATGTAGCACCCCTTCTCAAATTACAAAATTTCCTCATAAGGCTTCGAGAGTAGAAATCAGAAATATAACGCGGAAAAGGGAGAATTAGATCAAAGAATGAAAGTAATAATGAAGGGAATCAGTTGATTAAGATATAATGTAATTGATGCTGTTATGAATAATTCGAAAAATTTCGAATTTCAACTGCAATGCTTTTCATAATAATGTAAATAAAATACAGAAAAAATTTGTTAAAAAGAAGGTCAGTAGAGGGGTAACTTGTTATTAAGTAAAAAAAAAAATGTTGATAGGGGAAGAGGAAGCAACGAAGCGTTATGAATCAAGACAGAGAGGAAATAAGAGAGGTCGATGACGACAAGAGGAACAGATGAGAGGCGAAGAGTGCTTTTAATGTGGGTGGTTAACAATCCATCGGCAATCATTCAGGTGTAAGATCAAGAATCGAGCCCGGAAATCGACCAACTGATTGAGACCAAAGGCCTTCAAAAACCGGAAGTAGCACTTTAATGTCGGTATTTATTAATATATTATAGCTATTTAATTATTAATTTCATTTCCGTTACGAGACGTGGCAACTTCCTCCCAGTGCTCGAACAGTATAGGAGTCACGTTTCGACATGATTATTAATAAAATACTAATAAAAACATATATCGGAAAATAAGTAAGTATATAAATTCCATTGAAAGTGGAGAAATCTTAACGATATTAATAAAGCCTGGGATTGTATCAAGAGAGCTTAAAAAATCAATTTTACAATCGAATATTCTAGCTGATGAACTGGAGCAATTAAGCTTGACATTCGCATGAGTGGATGCTCTCATTCTGAGTTTTAATTTCTAACTAAATCCACATCCACTGAAAAGGGAAAACTTCGCATGAAACACCGCAATTGAATATCAAGCGTAAAAGAAATCTTGAGAATTATTTTGATGTATGATATATAAATCATAAGCAATAATTCAAGCAGAAAATATTGATCTAACAAACTTGGGTTCATGCTAAAAATAGATATGAAAAGAAAGAAACTCTTATTTACAAGTCTAAAGTTATTTATATTGTATTATAATAATTTATGTAGCCGACTTCTTGTCATGTACATAAATTTACTATGTGTACGTTTTTTATATATATATACTCGGGTGATTTCCTTTTCTTCTTTATATTCAATGTCAGCTGAAAGTTGAAATAAAAGTTATGGAGTGCTAAAGTGAACAGAAAAAAGGACACAAAAGCGTAACGTCTTATTATCGAGAAAGCATAATAACTGTGAATAAGTGTGTAGCATACCTTGTGACTTTTTTTTCTTATAGCAAGTTACAAGTAATGATGTTGCATGATACGTGATACGCACTATATTATAAATTGAATAAGTAGTGCACGGACAATTACACGAAGTGAGCTTTTAAAAAGAATACTGACACGTTGTCAGCAAAATGAGAACAGTTCAATGTTTCTAGGTTGAAGCCTAATTTCATTAAGTAATTTATTTATATCTTCAATATTATTTTACTAATTTATTTATAACATTTAGTAATAAAAAATGTTCTTGAGATTCAAGAAGGGGATGATGAGTAGAATTAAATGGCAAATATTTGCTCGATTCTCTCTGGAAGTATACTTTCCTTTAATCCTTTCATTCTTGAGTCCAAAGGCTTAGCTCAATATCAAGCAATACGTGTCTCAGAAGACGAGTTTCAAGTTTCCTCTTTGCGATTTCGAGATTCATCTTGAGATGTTTACCCCATCCGTCCATTGGAATGAAAGGGAAGTATAAGTCTGCGACGACAGATTCGCCTATAATCTATAGGGACACATACATTTACGAGTTCGCCTTGGCATCTATTCCAACATATTCATATACAATCATCGGTGTTTGTGAAAGAAAATGGGTTACGGTGTAATTCATTTACCTAGCCGACATAAGTAGTAAGCCGATTTACCCACCGCTAACTCTATAAGTCTTTCCTTTCTGTTTCGTATAGTCTTTGGGACCTTTCAGCTTGCTACCATTATCATCAAAAAGGAAAAAAAACCTGAAAAAAGTGGAATCTAGAACTGGTTTGACAAGTCTTCGAAGTTTCACAATTGTATGTATTTGTTAGTTCCATTCGATTGCCAAGAGTTATTGTGGACTTGATGAAATCAGAAAATAAAATCAGATAGTTTTTATGTTCTGGACCATATCATGCTAGTGGATGGAACCTATTCTGAGACATAAAATATATATAATATATCTATTATTATAATTCCATATAGCTCGTGTAATGATAAAAAATTTGCCAATTGAATAAGCCTTTTAACTCGACTCTCGTTATTTTATTACTTTTAAAATATATTTTCATAATCTTTAATAAATAAAAAACATTTATATCCTGTTAATAATATGCAATCAACAACCACCGCAATTATTATACAATGAGGATACATGAGAAACTTGATCTTCCAACATGATGATTGAGCCAATCAATTTTATTTAAAACAATTGCAAGACATAAAAATCCAATTGGAACTAACTGTGCATAATTGTACCCAATGCTACTTGTCATTTGTAATAATATTCCCAGAATTTAATGTTTTGTTATTCAAATACAAAAATTACATATACTGAATAATAATAAAATAACATTTAATAAGAAAAAGTATGGGATATTTAATTTTTTTCTATTTTAATAGATTTTAAGCATGGAAATAATGCATAACATCGAGGATGTGATTGATAATATACGTATATAAAAATCAAATTAAGACGACATACTTGGCACGCGAGTTCACATTTATTTTTCTCTTATTCTGCCTCATCCTCTTCTTTAATTATTCTGATTTTCCCCCCTCCACCCATTGCTCCCTCACATATAATTAAATGCTCGTTGCCTTTATTGAATCGACGTCCAGAAACATTACAGATTTCATCTTCAATTCTCAGCAACCGTGATTGCAAAATAAATTGTATCCATAAGAATAAATTAGAAATGTAATATGAAAAAAATATAGTATTTCATATAGAGATTATCATATATGCAAGCTATATATGATAATAGTTTTCTATGATAATCGCGGTTAGAAATAGTCAAATAGAGAAGCTCATTGATTAATCACCATTTATACATATATTTTCCGGTTCTTTTAAAATAACGATGTCCGCGTAAACACTATTGACATAAAATATTGTCAACATTGCAAATTCTCGCTCAGATAGAAGTCAGTATAATATGTTACACATTTACACATTTAAGACTTTAGTAAATGGGTTAACGACAGGTTTTGTGGAAGCCTCTATTACTTATTTTTACACCCGAGTACATATTATAGTAAAAATTTACGATGTAGTTGTTCTAGTTCACCTATATCGCTTGGAAGCCTTCAATTATAGTTTAATATAATCAGGGGGCGACGAACTGATAAATTACAAATCAAGAATTGTTTAAAAAGAACCGTTATGCAAAATAGTGAGTACTATTATTATTATTTGCAGGATTTCATCTATAAGATTCCAAAAGTCATTTTTAGTGATTGGTAGTAATATAATAAAAGAGAATTGATAATGTAATAATATATATATATATATATATATATACTTGTTCAGTTTTGGCAGTAAAGGTCTTTTACTATTACGTCACCAAAAACAGGTTGCCATAAACTATCACTTAAATTTTACGTCGTATCATTCCTTCTTTTAGAAGTATATATATATATATATATATATATAAAAAAATAAAACTATTGTGCTAAAAATAGACATTGCACTTTATGTATTCGAACTCTTCAAATTCCGAAAGCCCGTTAAAATATCTGTTTATAGCGTGTACTTGTAAATTTAATTAAATTTTCAATAACCGCGCGTTAATGAAAGTTGAAAAACATATCAATACCATCAATAATATTATTAAAAAATAATTATATAGTAAAAATAATGTTTAAAGTGTAATTAAAGACAAAAAATGTATGATTTTATTTATTGAAGAATATATAATCCAGATAATGAAAAGAACTTTAATTATAGCTGCGAAGAAATGTGTCAGACCGATACATCAGATTATGTCGTCATCGCGTTATTAATTTTCATTCATTAATCCAATTTGGTCTGGGATTTGCGTGGCATACGGAAGTCAAGATACGACCCACATGTAAAGTATGCTTTATGACTTTGAATTTCGTGTACACCTTGCGTGTGCCACGTAATGGTGCGTGAAAAAGTTAAATAATTATTGGGATGTATGAGCAACATATACCTTAATCTGTAAATCAATTTCCTATAAACATGAATTCCAAGTTTTCGTATATAGGGCATGAATTATTATAAGGGATGTTTTAGACACGTTTAGAAATATTTACTCGAGACGCATATTTATAAACTTTATATATCTATAGTATTTACTTCTCGATTTTGTATAAGGTATATTACTCTAAAAAATTACACAATTGTGTTATTGATTTTGAGTATGATGATGTAAAACCGATTGTATAAATTAAAAAGAGAAATATTTCAAATATTCGTATAGTATAACGATCTCTCGGATATTGGGTGCTCAAATTTAAAAGTTATTTTTATCGAGAATCAGAAAACAGATTTTTTCAAGGATTTTAACTGTCGCGATTATCATAAAATGATCGTAAAGAAAACGTTGCAAACGTCATTTCTTAGATTTGATGTCTGATGTTATATGCATAACATGTGTGGTATATATAAGACACAAGCTGGAGAGACTGTGAACAGATCCAAACAAATAGTTTGTCAGATGATCACATCTTATTTCGAAACAAGTATATATGTGTGAGATTATTGACTTGAATATATTGAGTCAGATATGTGACTTATATATTTATATTTATGACATTTGTAAAAATAGAGATTAGATTTAGCTGACAAAAGTTTAAACTTAAATATGTGTAATTGAATTTTTCCTCGAATTTCTGAAATGTCTTATATTTCAACACACTCATTTTATAATAATAAAATCTGTATACAATAATATTTAAGACTTAATTGTCTTGCATTTTATATGAATACATAATCAAGTATCGCAAATATTTTTAACTCACTTATAAGCATATCACACGTAATGCTTCACATCCGAAAGTGAATACATATTTATTTTTCTCGCGAAATTCGGTGACTGTTAAGCTACAATACGTCAGTATATGTTAAACCCTCGGTTAAACCTGGCGATGACGTTATACCGGCACCGGCCACATTTTCTTGCTTATATATTCTTGGCTCAAAACTCCATAAACAAGGAATTGTAGTGGGCCAAATTCTATGTAATTTCTGTTGCTCTAATTGGCATCGTCCAGTAATTTTCATTATAGTTTCAAATATATACCCAGGGCAATGACTTCAGTATATTTATTTGCAATACGTACACTCAAGAAAAAGTTCTGGCTAAATTTACTAGATGTTTATGTTCCTTACGTTCTATTCCATGACGTGATGGAGACTTAACAAAACATTTTCTGTGAAAGCCTTCTGAGGAATAAACATGCATTGAAGCAACAGAGAATGGTTGTCCAGGTGCCAACATCTCTAAGAAGTATTAGATTTTCCTTTTCTAAAGCTTCCTTTCTTTAAGAGCATATGCTAGCTGCTAGAATGCGAAATGTTCACTTCAATGATTTTCTTTATATGCTTAATAGACCGTCTTGAACATGCTCCTACATTTAAAAAAAAATTCTATCCATTGCTGACATGTTAGAAAGAAATTTCATTGATTGCAAGAGAAAATGAAGTCATCTATAAAAGATGAACCATCTTGTTTATAAGAAATAAATTTCAATTTCTTAAATGCAACAGCAAAACTTCCGTAACAAGAATGGATCTACTTTTGAGAGAACATTTCCGGATTTTGACCCGCATGCTCGAGAACGATGATATCGTCATCCGGCTAACGGAATGAGCTCGTGTCTCATTGTCAGGATTTATACTCTACATCAGACAGAGAACACCGTGTCCCCATATAAAGAAAGCATTAGCTCAAGCTTGCAGGAGGCCTTTTTCGCTTTCAATTGATGTCGCCCAAACTTTTGTGGCAGACAACCTTTTCCATGACGAAGTATATAGGTATACAGAAAGAACTTTAAAAAGATCGATGGTGTCGTGTGCCCGAGAAAAAGGGCTCCTCTTCTTTAATATATCATAAATCCAAATCCGTTTCAGTTGACATCGGAAACGTTCAATACCATATATGACAAAAAATCCTCGAAAAAATCATTCTTTGAAAAACGAAGAGATTAATTCTTTATAAAAAATGAAAAAATGTTGCAAGTATAGATCTATATATGTACTTTTAAAGAGAGGGATAATTTAAAAAGGAAAATATGAAAAATTGGGTCTGATGCGACATCCCTTGTAAGAGGGTAGCTGTTACACGAATGAAAAGTATTGTATTTACGGAACGGTGCATAAATAACCAAAATTGCAACTCGACCGGTTCTGAATTCATTGGTTTGAATGAGGAACGTCCTAATATAAAATGCGCACATGTATTTGCCTGTTATGAATGGAAAACTGGTTTTCACCATAAAAAACTTCTATTATGTATCATGAACGTAAATAGGGGCATTATAATAATGCATTATTTATTTTAAATCTTTCGATTCAAATACTTTTAAAAAATATGCCTTTTTAATGAAATTTTATGTCATCGGCGAAAATATTGATTATCTAATAAAGTAGAACAATTACGCCAATCTGATTACAATGAATGATCAATCTACCTCCCAGAAAGACTTGAATGCTACTATTCCAAGACTTTACTATTTCTACAGACCATGACCCAATTGAATTGTTGCGAAATATTTATTCCACAGAGAAAACTGTTATGGTTGACACAGCCACAAAAATAGTGAAATATAGTATTACTCCAATTTGTTTTTGTGACACGTACGAAAGTGATTAAGGTCAATTACACGCATATATACATAAAAGGTTGAACTTTATACAATTTTAATTTGCGTTAGTCCTCATGTCTGTCATTATTTTAGTTTATTTCCGTTCTTATTACTCTTTGGGGACTGAAAAAATAAATCCCTTGCCCTTTCCATACAGTTCACAATTTCAAATACGCTACCGATGAATGTACAATTGTACATACAAATATAGTATTAGACTCGGTTGAGAGTGCATATTACTCGTGTTTTACCATCACGGATAACGGAACCGCGTGAATACTCGAGAGTTTCTTGGCAAAAGGTAAGAGAGAAAAACATGTGAATATGCGGAATTGAACAAATTGTGGTAAAATAGTTTTAATTACCGCACTTTAAAAATATTCATACATATATGATTTTTTTATAATAACTTCCATCCGTTTCAATAGTATTGAAATTTTCTGTTATAACAATCATCGTTAAATAAACAAGTACATAATAAAAATTATGTAAATAACTTGAAGTAACTATTTCTATATATATACTGTTTTTCCGCCTATTGTATTCAGAGCTATATATTAAAATATAGGCGCTTTACAATCTTTCACGTCCGTTCGCTGTAGCCTCCTATACTCTTACACAAAATTACTTTCGGATTCGTTTTATTTTTTTTTTAACACCAAGTAGAATGTGCTCACGTCATCCTCGCTCGTCCATTAAAGCGTCCTCGCAATCTTTGTGTCTTCTTTCAAAGAAGGGGATCCATGAATTTAAACTCGCCTGCCTCCTTGAAATAAAACCCTTCCGGCGCGCTCTAAATGGAGCGAAATGAAAATTATCCAATCCGTCCATCTCATGCGTGTTTCAAAACCTAAATTCAGAATGAGAATCCTTCTTTTAAAATCGGATTAGATTCTTCGAATTAAATTGTAATAAAACTTTGGCTTGGATACAAATTTCGGAATGATATGGATTCAAAAGGATAGCATTTTTTCTATCCAAAACTTTTGTCAGGACTTCACAAGATCCTCTACAGGAATTTTTGAGAGAATCTATAATAGGGAAATTTTCAACTGTGGGAATTTAATACCCATATAGGTGTTTATACTCTGCGAATCCATTCACTTAAGTGTGTACTGTATAATTCTCTATACATGTATGATAGTTATGCAAGTGCCAGTTCCGTCTATATTTTTCTCTTTTCCCTTTTCGTCCTTTTTCATCTTTTCCAGGAGATATCTCGCTCTTTCTCTCACCTGCATAATTCTTACAGAACTGGGTGGTTGTTACACAAACGCCTCTCAAGTACCTTAATTTTCCAAGAAACGAGGAGTCTACGAGTTTTCTGCAATTTATTTTCTCATTTCCGGCGATTTCTACTTCGAAGGATTTTTATTTTATAAATTGAAATTGAAATTTCGGAAATTTTCGACTTTCGTTAATAAATATTGTCGGTATATCTCAATTTCATTAATAAACATTTACGGTAATATTTTTTTGATTCGGAAATTTGAATTTTTCGGGAACATTATTTTTTGAGTATTTTTCCACATTCAGGATTTTGGATTTTCGGCAAAAAGAAGTCCCGAAATATGAGGATAATCTATTTTTTATCCATGCTTGTTTAGGATTAAAAATTTAATTGTATCAAATTACATCAGGATTAAAAATAGTAGAATTGCATGACATATAATAATTAAAAATTTCTTTCTTCGATGAAGCGAACCCAAACTTCCCATAAATTAGTACTGAAAAGCAATTTAAAAAAATTACAAACATTTTCTCCGTCTTTGCATTTGGCTCGCGTCCGAGCTTCGGCGAAATGGTGTGCAAATAAACGTGAAGCTTTCTTGTAAATGTAAACTGAGTCCCTTTGTAAAAACACGGAACAGCCGGTCAGAGATCTTGAAATGTTGTTAAAGCGCCGTAGCGTTACTCTCTGTGTTTCTTTGCTTCTGGTTCGCTTTTTTTAATTTTTTTTTCTGCTGGTCACTTGCCCTGGGTATAATACCTTTCTCGTACGTAGACCTCTCACTACACGCATCGCCACCTTGCACAGATAATCGTCACAAGACACACGCAAAGGAGCAAAACGAGTACCTTTACTAAAAAACAAAAGCGCAAGAACAAGGCAACTAATCGTTTCGCCGGAAGTGACTATATAAATACACTTTTGAAAGATATTAAATATAAAACATAATATCATTATTCACATAGGTTTTTATTCACGGTCTGTATTTTAGACTCTTAGACTCTTCTTATCCCACTTTTTTCATCCCTCATTAACTATAACTGTAAATTCGCTTGAAAAAATGTAATCAGCAATTGAAACACATACATATTGTCAAAAAGCGGAAAGGGACATTTTTTGTGAGAACACCGTGACATTTTTAATTAGTATTCGTTCCGAATTGAGCGTAATACAATGGTATTCGCTTTTTTGTACAGGTGTAGATATAGTATATAAATGATAAAAGCGTCCACATAGAAATTTACGCTTCGTTACTTCAGAAACTACCGCTTTAGTTCCCTATCTTACATTATTATGTATATATATGTATAATAATATAATACACCAAATGCTCGTCAATTGAAATCTAGCTGCTAAATTTATGATGGAAAATGTGGCAAACTCGCAAAACGCAGATTTCTCTGTGCATGACGGATTTAAATTATAACTTGCGTGTTTCAGGGTAGTTGCATCGCGAGCTCGAATGTCAAATGGTCTTTGTAGGAAGACTTTTATTGCAAAGCGAATATCGTCGACTGCAACCCTTTGAATTTTACGAGAAATGCCAAGTGCTCGAAATTAAAATGCAGTTTGATGAAAATCAGACGCATTAAAAAAAGTAACTTTACTCTGTTTCGGTTCACGTGTTTATACGCGTTTTAATTATTGAGTTGAAGTTTCAAACGTCTAGTCTGAAGAACATATTTTTTATTTTTATTTGTTTGCAGTTATTTTATTATAAATATCAAAAGAAATTCTCATGATTATAGTTTATTTTTATTTATTTACCAGTAGAAATTTACTCGCGGTGTGTTTTGTCCGGAATTAAAAAAAATTTTAATTACACAGTATTGAAATTGAGTATTAATTTGTAAAAATTTAAAATTGTTTTCGAATATGAAAAATTAGCGATATGTGGCCATTAATTATTCTTGTATATATTGATTACTTTCTTTAGTGGCATACCTTTGATACTCAATTTATTTCCTGTTGTAAAAATTCAAATTGTATGAAATATGTAATTGCCACTAAATCAAGGCGGATTACACGACCTGTAATAAGAATTCTCACAACCCATAAGTGATGAAAGATATGTTTAATGAAGTTGCTAATCGTAAACAAACCACGTAATTGCAAGCGCGTATACCTACTTATTATATGATTTTGTAGCGTTTTAACTAAGAGTTATTAATCGCAATATGTATTTCCATAAATAGTAATTATATCACTGTTCATCAAATGTAATAACATGCTGGTTAAAAAATTTGAAATCATGTCAACCACAAATTTTGGTTAATATGATAAAGAGATTGATAAATAATATTTGCAATAATAAATATTTTTTCTTAAAACTATTAAATTAATTGTGATGAAATTAAAATAAAATAGTAAACTTCGATGGTACTACATCATGAATCAAAAAAATTCGATCCGACATAAATTGACATAATTTGTGAGATTGTGATCATCATACATTATTGACAATTAGTGCTGAATGAACCTGAGAACTTTTTGACTGATTACTGTGATACAATGCGACTGCTCATCCAACTCTGAATTGACAAGTGTGAACCCATTGTTTGGTGAGTCTCATGTAACGTTTCTCTTTGAAGTTCATTTCGACACAATCTAGCTTCCAATAAAACCACCCCTCTTGTAACTGCCACTGTCGAGGGGTTGAGCTTCCGGAATTTTCGCCGGTATATAGAGCCGCAAAAACCGTCGTCTGGTAACTTGCGTGACAAAGTCGATTCAATTTTTGAAGGGGAAATGCAGTTGAAGAAATGAGGAAAGATTCCTGAAATACTCTTATTTTATATACCTTCTGTTCGCTCTATTTAGTACGTCAAAAAGAAATCCAATTTGAACGAGAGGAAAGGCGCAAAAAATTTAAATTTAAAGATATTAAAAGAGACATTTTTTCTGGAAAGAAATTACTCAATCAAACAATAATATTCTTATGAATTTGGCAAATCTTCTTCAACAAAAGTTACAATTTACTATTTCTACAGTTTCAATTTACGAGAAATCATTTATCGACAAAATTACAAAGAAACATTCATCCCTTTATGTATATATACAAATTTATGGAAAGGTTGGGTTACTTCCAAAATTTGTATTAAAATTAAATATTTGCGAATTAAATACTTCAATTCAATTAATTGAAATTGGGAATGCAAAACTTATCTAATGTAAAAGTTGACTTAATTTGATGTAACATACCAAAAGTTATTTGTAGTATTTCCAATAATAATGATCCAGTTGGCGGGAAATAAATATCAATAAGTTCAAGGAAGCCACACACACTTTATCTTTGAAAGAAATGGAAAAAAGAGAACAACACGGCCACCGACTATCAAAACGATGTGTTCTGATTGAAGTCTACCGAGAGACTGTTGCTGATCTTTCGGCTTTCCCGGCTTTACGTTCTAAACCGGTGCGGCGTCATTTCATGTCTCTGTCATAATATATAGTACAGTTACCTGTAATTTTCAAAATAAGAAAATAATCTTGAAAAGATAATGTGGAGGTTCAAAATTTTTTTTTCATTTAGCTACACAACTCTATTTGCTATTTTTTATTTTGCTTTATGAAAAAGCTTTAAAACTTGTAAAAATAAAGAATTTTTTGAACAATAACCAGAATATTATAATTTATAATGGATTCTCAATAAAAAATTGTTTATTTTTCGGGATTATTTTATTTAAAAATTTGGAATTTTTAGATTTCTCTTAATATTTCTTCATGCATTTTTTAGTTTTTTATATTACCTGTATAGATATTATATGGAAAGAAAATACGAAACATTATCTAAGAAGACTATTGAAAGCACCTAATAAATTTAAAATGTCAGTTTGCAGAAAAATTGCCCAATACACAATTTTTCATAATTTGAATTACGTTGTACTTTCCCGCGTTAGTTCGATTAATCGATCCTGCGCACAATCAACAGTCGTATTGCGCATGCGCATATTTTTCTTCATGGTCTGTCTTTTTCTATCATATTGTTCTTTCTCTCTTGCGGTCACATCACAAGAGAGATGGAGCAGTATAATAGAAAAGGACAGAACCTTCTCGTGTTCGGGTTCGGGACTTCGGGACTTCGTTGTGCGGAGTGTGAGAGCTTTTTCCTTTTAGCTTGACCGTACGCCATTATGGATTCTTTAGTAAATTATGCGAGTGATGGTGAAAACAGTAACAATTCCAGTGATATGAAGGTTAGTATTTTCGAAATTTACATTTTATAGATAATAAATGAACGTAGGTTAAAGGGAAAAAATTTGTATGCCTGAGAAGTGAAATGTCGATGAAATTCGTTGATTTGACATGATAGTGTCATTCGGAGTACGTATGTGTCTATCACTCTATCATGCTGGGCTATATATCCTATATATACATAACATATCGACATTCTAGTTCCAAAAACACTAGTAAAAGAATTTAGTTTTATTGAAATTACATTTAATTCGCACAATTTTCTTTAATTTCACGTGCACACGCACACTTCGTTCCATAACCAACAATATTTTCCGTGACTTTATTTTCTTATATACTTTATTTTCTTACAGTTTGATCAACTTTATGTTTATGTTACTAGAAATCCAAGCTTGTTAATTGAAACTCAGATTGTTAATTCTTCAATAATGATTGTAATAAAGTGGTAAACAATAAGTTTTACTTCCTCAAAAGTTGTATACATAAAATTGTGTCACTGATACAAATTTTAGAATAGAACATTTATTTTCATTTTAATTCAGATTCAGTTATTTGTGAAATTCAGTATAATGGATTTTTTTGTAGACTTTATCGACATCTTAAAGTAACGCTAATCTTTATAATTGATTTTAAATATTATTTATTGAAAAATTTGCATATGTTTAAATACATATAGAACTATTTTTCCGTTTAGAGAATCTAATTTCCATAAAGAAGATCAAGCCATAGTCTGATTGGCGGGGATTAATTCTGTGTTCAAGATGTTCCCTGAAGAAAGAGCTGACATGTCGAATAGAAGAGCCAGTGATGCCAATTATGATCCAGTGCAAATGGATATGAGTGAGGTATTACGAGTACAGAAGTCTCATCATTTTTCCTATCTAGTTTTTAAGTACCGAAAAATTTGGACATTGACCGAGTTAATACTGTAATCGTTAGGGGTTTCCTCTACGCATTTCGGTTTTTTTTTGCCTTTTACATATATTGTTCACAAGGTCACGTTCTTAATACAGATTTGGGAAATTAATTTAAAATATTTCTGACGTGAGTTATAAGTATCTGTTTTTAATCGAAATAGATTGCAAACCTAATTAGATTAAAGATAATGAAACGAAATGAAAAATCATTATTGTTTCGTGTAAATAGAGTCAGTTTAACTAGAACAAAGTTATTCAGACGGGACCTTGGAGCATTATTGTCTCCCTAATACGATGGACAGAACTAGCACTGACGTATTAAAAAATTTAAACTATAAGTAAATGGGATTAGTGCCATTTCGTGAGAAAATATTAACACGTAGCTCTGTTGGTAATACATGATACAATATCTACGCACCTCGGCAAGGTCAATGCTGTGCAAGGGTCTTTCAAGACTACCCCCAAGTCCTAACCCGAAGACTGAGGTGAGTAGAGGAATCTGGAAGAAGGTAACATTAACACAAAGAAAGAAATAAACGCAAACTGAATGAAACGACACACGCAAACTTTTCGCAGATTGATCGGTTCTGAGCTAAAACTTTATTCTTTTATATATTAGAAAAATATACAAATAAAAATAAAAATTTGTTTGTATTTTATACAAACACTACCAGAAAACCCCATACAAGATTATTTTTGATTTAGGAAATAGATCACTAATTTGGATTATACTATTATATCTCTAATTTTAACTTTACACTGTTTATAGAGAACCAGTTAATTTTTTGCATTGCATGTAAAATACAGGATATAGTAAAATTAAAATATTACATAAAACAGTATAATTTTAAATTGCATACCCACTAACAAAGACAAAAAAAGCGTGCACATGAGCAATTAAAACTGCCTAAGATTCAGTTAGGAGTGATGGACATGGTTTTGGAAGTGGTATAGTAAGAAATCTCAGGAAGATTATTGTCTACAACTGCATTTTTATTTATTTAGGAGAGCAACAACAACAATTCGTCGGACCATTCGGGCAGCGAGCATGGAAGTAGCCCCCAACCCATTGGAAGAGTTCCGAACGTGCTTAAAGGAGATTCACTCACAAGTTCTTCATCACCTCAAAATCTGAGGTATAATGGTTTTCTAGTATCTCTAGTATCTCTAGTTTTTCACTTTTTTTCATACAATGTTAAATAAAATATCGAATTTGATTTTCATGAGTAATATTGGTTAATCGTGAATTAGATTATGTATTAGTTTTCATTATTTGAGATGTTTGAAGTACTTGAAAAAATTAACGATAACTTGAGTATTACTAATACTTTTCAAAGATTTTAGCTTTAAATGTTCTAAAATTTATGGATCATTATTCTCATCAAAACATTGAGCTCTTAGGCTTGACAAACAATTAACTGCACGTTTTAAATAATTCTAATTGGCTGCCGAGCACCAATAGGCTCGTTATTACATAATTGTGATATGAAAACCGGAAATACATCTCTGCGGTGTACAAGTTTAAGGGGATTAGTGGATCTCAAATAGCATTTTCTTTAAAGCTTAATTTTCAACAAGGATGACACAATATGAAAAGTGTATGTTTGCTTCGTTTTGCTCTTTATTTAAAGTTTTGTTCATCTTTAAACTTTAAAACTCATTTTCGAAAGGATATTTAATGAATCTCTTATCCCCTTAAGCCTGCTTGTGACAAACCTAATCCATTCTTTATGCAGAAGTTAGGAGCTGTTCATAATTTCTTTACAAGAAAATTATAAATAGCTCCTAATAGAATAAAAGTTAAAATGGGTTAAGTTTAATGAGTCACTAAAAACGCTTGTTTACGAGCTAAATAATAATATGAATCTGTGGTATACCCCTGCAGAACGTAATCCTTTTACAGGCAACCAGACCATGATAATAATTCTTCAAATACCCATGAGGAGTCAAAGCGACATGATAGATCTGAAAGAAGTCGACACTCATCAGATAGAAGTCGCAGATCTTCATATGATGATAGAAGGCGAGGTAGCGACTACAGAGATAGCAAGGACTCCAGAAGATCAAGAGATAACGATAGAAGGTCTCGCGACGACGACAAAAAAAGAGAAAGAGATAGAGTTTCGTCCAGTAAAGATGAGAGAGACAAGAGCCATCGTGATGATCGGAGGGATAGAGATAGGGACAGAGGCAGGGACAGAAGAAGGGAGAGAGATCGAGATAGGGATCGTCGTCACTCAAAAGACGATCGCTCCAAGGATCGACATCGGGATGATAGGTCAGGTTATCACAAGGAGAGAGATCGCACCAGATCACGGTCGAGATCCAAAGACAGAAGTCAATCCAATTACAGATCGTTGAGTTATAGAGAAGAAAAAAATAGAAATAAACTCGCACAGTTGGAGAAACTAGGTATAGAATTGAAATCTCCAGAAGGTGAAGCTGGAGCAAATAATTTGCAGCAACCAAATTATTATAATCCTCTTGCCACCGCTACTCAGGGAAAATATGCTGAGCAGATTCAAAAGAGAAAACTACTTTGGGCTAACAAGGTAAGCATGTTATTTGCATTAAACTATTAACTCATTCCACACTTACAATTAGGTTGTAAAAATTGTAAAAAAAAACATTTATTTTTCAGAAACAGGAGGAAGGTAATAGTGCCCCGACAACGGCAGCATCAGCAAACACTTGGGTGGGTACTACATTTACTCACGACCAGGATGGAAAAGTAACAGCCAAATTTAAACGATTGATGGGCATCAAAGGAGATTTGCCATCAGTGAACACTGAAGGTTCGAAACCAGATATTCTAAAAAAGCAGGAGGAGATGTTTAGCAATATGGAACAACAATACGAAGTAGCGCGCGCTACAACGCATACACAACGTGGTGTTGGTCTTGGTTATGCTAGTGGAGCATACCAATTTCCACGATGAAGTGAAACTTTTCCTCTCTATAAAGCATTTCACTACAGGTCATTGAACGTTGTGTGTAAAAAGTGAATGATGTGTTGATCTAAAGAGTTGAATGTTTTTTTAGTTTTTAAGATATTTATCGTTAGCTATTCGTAAAAGTGCAGTTATCTAAAATGACTCTAATAGGTGCTACTTATAACTATTTCTGCTGACTAGCGAATCTTTTACAATTTGTAACTTGCAGATTTAGTATGAATTAGCAACGAGCTGTTAAATCATTCTTGTTTAGAAGAAGTAGTACCTTAATTGAGATATTGTTGGTGGGAAATAACAGGCATCCCTTTGCGCAATACCCAATTTTTTCTCATGGTCACAAATGTATAATAATTGTATTTGAGCAAAAGATGAGTTTTCAATAAAGATATTAGAACCATTCAGTATGAATGTTGTTTTTAGAATACATAGTAAATATTAGTATTTTCAGTATGGATTTATATTTAGTGGAAAAACATATTTTTGAGTTAGAATTAAATTTTTAAGGATGGAGTTTCCACTTTTTTTGAAAAAGTAAAACATTTTTTTTTAAGAACGAATTTAAAATTTTCCATTCAGAATGCTTCTTATAAAGTTTTTAATCTTTGGAAATTAATTTTTCAATAGGTAAAATCTATCTATTGTCGAAATGAATTCAATCATTCAATTTATTAAAATATTCACTTAAAAGCTAAATATTAAAACAATTTAATTTATATTCTTGCATTTGAAGTTTCCGCTCAAACGCAGATGTTCATTCTCTTTAACCTCATTGGTCTATTTTCTTTAACTTCCCGAAAGAACCCGAAGTTCACCTTAGCCAATCATCTGCGCCAAAGTTGCCCTTTCGATAAACTTCGGCGCTTCCATTCAAAACTTGTTTATCAATATGGCCGCTCACGTTTGAATTTATCCGTTGAAGTTGTTGCTTTGTCTGAGAAGCTCTTCCGCGTTAATTTTTCGTCAATTTCTTGAATTAAAAGTGCCTTAGAAAGTTTGAAAGCTGGTGATCGGCGTCGTTAAGCTGATCAAGACAGGATTACTATGGACAATTTTGTGAAGATCGAGAAAATAGGAGAAGGTAAGTAAATTCCGATACTCCGTCATGTGACAGCATTCTGTGTTGCACTGCCTATATTTTTCATAAAAATTTCTTTTGTCCGTAACAAGCTTAATCATTAATCTTGAAACCAAATAATTAATTTTTCTATTAGCATTAGTTTTGATTAGTTTATGAAACTGACAAAAAATAAAAGAAAATCATTGTAAAATTCTCATTTATTTTGTGCCTCTTTTGATTTTGGAGCTGCTCTGATCAGGATGTGGACGAATTTTCCCCCTGTTACTTAATCGTTTTTTTTTTCTCCATTATTTAAACATCTGTTTGGAAGAAAAGAACTTTTAATTCATGAGATGATTTTTTTCTGCTGTCTTTATATGCTTGAACACTTGTTTAGGATTATTTGATAACAATAAGCCATTTATTAAAATTGAGGTGTGAACTCCATGACAAATTTTTGTGACTGGAAATTCTTAAACAAGGGATTTATCATCTAAATATAAATTTTTGTTCTTTTTAGGAACTTATGGCGTTGTATACAAAGGTAAACACAAGAAAACAGGTGAGATAGTAGCGATGAAAAAAATTCGTCTAGAGAGTGACGATGAAGGAATCCCATCGACAGCAATAAGAGAAATTAGTCTGCTGAAGGAACTTAAGCATCCTAACATCGTCAGTTTGCTGGACGTATTGATGGAGGAATCAAAATTGTACTTGATTTTCGAATATTTGACGATGGATTTAAAGAAATACATGGATACTTTAGGCAGTGAAAAGCTCATGAATCCTTCAGTTGTTAAATGCTATTTGTATCAAGTACGTAAATCAGCAACTATCTTTTTACAAGTTATTAATAGATTCTATAACACTGATTAAATTTTTTTCAGATCACAAAAGCGATTTTATTTTGTCACCAACGCAGGGTACTGCATCGAGATTTAAAACCACAAAACTTATTGGTAGACAAATCAGGTGTGATTAAAATCGCTGATTTTGGATTGGGAAGAGCCTTCGGAATACCTGTGAGAGTTTACACTCACGAGGTAGTCACTCTTTGGTATCGAGCTCCAGAAATTCTTCTTGGTGCCACCAGATATTCATGTGCTATCGACATATGGAGCATCGGTTGCATATTTGCGGAAATGGCGACGAAAAAACCTCTGTTTCAGGGAGATAGCGAGATCGATCAACTCTTCAGGATATTTCGGTAAAAATAAATTTTGAATTCTATTCGAAATTTGAAATAATGTACTGAAATCAAGAGTTTAGTAATTTCTTACGTTTTTATATTTAATTTCAGCGTTCTAAGGACTCCGACTGAAGAAATTTGGCCTGGTGTCACACAATATTCGGATTACAAAGCTACGTTCCCCAACTGGAAGACGAACAACTTGGAGGATCATGTAAAAGTTCTCGACAATGATGCCGTTGACTTGTTGCAGGCAATGCTAACATACGATCCAGCGCACAGAATCTCAGCACGTAGTGCACTCCAGCATCCCTTTTTCCAGGACATCGAATGCGACTTCAAAGAAGCTAAAATACCTTTCGTTTAATTTTGACAGATAATTGGCCTTCGGTTTCATTTATAGTTTTCTTTCATTTCTTGATACACATTAGATCATTCCTAGCAGTTAGTTTTAAATTAATCGCTTCGAGAGAACACACATGCAAACATTAAGTTAAGTTATTTTGAGTGCTTTTAACAATTTATGGTATTTTAGGAACTTTGAAACTCTAAGGTAATTAATGAATTTTTAGATGCGTGATACGGTAAATAATCATCGCGTCTTCACTTTTATTCAAATAAATTATTAGTAAAATTATTTCCGTTCGGATATGAATATTTTATACATATTAGCAAGTTCTAAGCGACCTGTTTGTGACTCGAATGTTGTGCTGGCATTTTATTGAATTACTTAATTTATTTTCATTCGGGTTACATACCTATAATTGAAATTTGTACCCAATGTAAAATATGAAAAGTGTCAGTATTAGCAAATAGTACATATGACTAAGATCAGAGAATTCACGATTATTTTATTCTTCTTTAAAGGACATGACGCGGATACGATTCAAGTAATACGAATTGTAAATATTGAAAGGGGAGAAGGACGGGATTATTTAATCTTTGTACTTTTCTGCTAAAATATATCGAGTTCTTTCATATTTTCTAAATCTCGTTGTCCCGTGCCATAAGAATCCCTTTCCAATAAATTTTATACACTTTAAATTTTTGACGTTTTACTTTCAACAATTTAATTAACACTGAACGTGACAGCACTTGAATGTTTTATTACGGATGAAACAATTTAGAGAAATTGCACCAAATGACTATTCACAGAATTTAACTGTATTCACTAACGTTGATGCGTCATCAGAGTTGTTAAACGTATGACACACATCGTTGCAAATGTTTTCTTCTGTTAGATGAAGTGAAGCTTATCAGGATACTATCGTTTCATTAAGTAATCTGTGTTGCAAAAGTTGATTTTGTCTTAAAAGTTTTTCCCTAAAGCTGAATCATTAATGGAAAGATGATTTATTGTTAGTGGATAATCGACAATTATTTTTTTTGCTTTCGTAAAAATTTTCGAAGATCTGGAACATTTAGAAATAATGGTATATTTCGTCGGCTTACAAGTGAACTTTACTAAGTGAAAAATTTTAGTGGTAATTACTATGTGATTAAATTAAATTCAGATTACATATTTTTTTAAAACAGTTTTTACTTTAAATAAAGAATAATATTTTTTTCAAAATTCAAAAGGAGAAGTTGGTTTTCAACTAAAGTAAATCATCCTTGGTAGAGCGCGTATAAAACCTGATAAAACCGTTAGTTTAAAAACACGTGTAAGCACATTGTGTGTGAGGGCGCGAGTTCTATAATTGTCTTCTTGGTGGGGGAGTCTTATAAAACCTTCTCCGTTGAAAGTTCTGTTTACAGTACAAGTGTCCAGAGACTCCAGAGAACTCTGGATAAGAGCAATGGCTTCGAAGTGAGTATCGTTTCCACATTACAGAGTATATTTGTGTATTTATGATTCATTTTCGTGAGTGGCGACAAATAATTAAATTAATGCCAAAAAGGAAGTTACTAATAAATTCATTTAATGAAAGTTTTTAGTACTCGGGAATTGTCTGTTTTTCAAGATTTTACTTCAACCTTCTAAAATATTGTATACAAATTTTCATACTCATATTTTTAAATATTTAACTCACTTTTCCAAAATATATTTCCCAAGTCGTTTTTCAACCTTCGGAGATTTATAGCAATTATATTTTATGAGAAATAGTAAGTCGTTTATTTGTACCATTCACAACGATTATCAACATATTTGATATTTGACGTCAACTTTTTCTTTCTCAGAGGGGTCATTGGGTTCAGAGTGAATCGTTTCAATTTAAAATAACGACGCAAACTAGAATAATATTTCAAAAATAATGGAACAACGAAAATTGAATAGAAAATAAAAAATAGGTTTCCTGTTAGGAAAAATAACTTATTAATCCATTGTTTAAGAAGAAATTTATTGTTACTGAAAACAACTATTTTTATAGCTTAATAACAAAGAAGTGTGAAACATAATTAATAACTGAGTATAAAATAATGCACCTGCATATTGTGACTCCATATATGTATGTATAGTGATTCAAGAATTAGCAATATCCTATACAAATTTTATGATTTAATTGATTCTTTAGCAATTTTGTACTTGGGAAAGCTTTTTGTTTTCTTTTAAATGGAACTCCAAGATAAATGACTCATACGACTATAGTTCCATTAAAGAAAGAAATTGTATTTGGTGATTCATAAATTTAAAAATTAGATTAATTTAAAACGTAATTAAGGCTGATGATAAAATAGGGTAATACCAATTTTTTTAATAATGAACGATCATAAATTAATAATATTGCTGTAAAATTTTCTTTTTCAGTTTTTTCAACCTTTCTAGAAGACCAATTATTTTTGAAAAACTAATCTATTTCTTCATTTATTAAACAAAGAGAACTGTCAAAGTTGATTATCTGTCTTTAAAATGCAAACCTTGACCAAGTTTACTTTCTATTGGACACCATATGAATAAAGACGTTATAATACGTATGGAAATTGTGCTTTGAATAGATTTTTAAATTCGACCAATATTTTTACATCAGCTAAACTTCTGCCAGATAATGTAAATGACTAGACATTTTTTTAAATTGAGAAGCTGTTTTAATATTAGAATATTGGTTCCCTAAAGGAGAATATTTAATTTTGGAACATAATACACTTCATTAGAGATGAACGAAAAAATTACCCAGACTTGTTTAATTTGAGTAATTTAATTTTTTTTATTTTAACAGGATATTTTTGGCTGTTTGTGCAGTATTGGCAGGATCATGGGTGCAAATCGATGCCCACTCCTACCACTTAGGAGTTTGTCCTGTGGTGGAACCAATGCAAGGATTTCAGATGAACAGAGTAAGATATTTAAAATGAAAGTCAAATCAAACATAATAGAACAAAGATATCCCATTATTAAAAATATAATAAAGCAAATAGGTGAATTAAAAATTATTTTTAGTTTTTAGGAGTGTGGCACGTGATTCAGAAAACTTCAACTGCCAGCAAATGTATTTCCTATAATTACACACGGGGTGAAGAACCTGGAGAATATGTAATCACCCAAGATTCAGATGTTCCTGTCTTGGGTAAGCCATAATTATACAAATATTAATTTACAATATTTTTAAAGGAATTTTGAACTGCCGATAATTAAAAAAAACTAGTGCAAAAAAATTGTCTGTACTATGACATCTTTTATTCCGAAAATTAATTTTGAATCGTGTGATATAATAATGACTTAAGAGGAAAACAAATAGTTTAGATGAGATATGTTGTTTCTGGTTTATAAAACTATATTTAAGAGCGAAAGAATTTAAGAAAAAATAACAATAAACTTAGTAGCTGAAGAGAAAAATGAGACCCATCAAGTCTCATGAAAGCTTGTCATTGTCAAAGTTATCAACGAGATAAATGCTTGACAATTGGGATGCATTATCTGTAATTGTATACATCTGAATTGCAGGACTAACGCCATTGAAACACGAATATCACTATACCGGTGAATTGTCAGTCCCTGAACCCAGTACTCCTGCCCGTATGATGGTGCGGTTTCCGTTAAGTAAGTATACCAGATGCTCATTAGATATTCTATAAAGATAATAATTTAAGAAATTTCTTGTAAATTTGTTTGCACCAGTATCTTAAATATAATTATGGTACTCAATATATTTGAAAAGCTTGTAAAGATTTTATTTTATAACTTAAACCAAATTCAAGTTTTTTTATAATTATAAAATAAACCCTTCAATTTTTGTAAATTTAAATTATAAATATTTACGATTGAATAGCGTTTACAGCTTAGAGAAAAAGTTTAAAAGAATTATAAAATCGTCTGGTTGCATGTTTGCCACAAAAACTAAATAAAAATGCTACTCTTTAAAGATAAAAATAAAACAAAGAACAAAACTTGCAGGTGTTGCTGGAAGTGCCTCGCACGTAGTCTTCGCTACTGATTATGACAGCTATGCCGGAATCTTCACCTGCCAAAAATTGGGATTTGCTCATCGACAAAGTGCAACAATTCTCTCAAGGCAACGTGATCTAGACAAGGCCTACGTCGATAAATTACGTCAAAAATTGACAACTTTTGGAGTCGATCCATTCGACTTAAGTATCATCACTCAGACCGGATGTCCAACTGGAAACAACTCCCTTGACATCAATATTAACCCTGGTACCTTCACTGCTGAAAACTTGGGTAAAGTTGTCCGCAAAGCTGGTGAGAAAATTGGCGATGGTGTAGAGTGGGTCGGAAAAGCGGGAAGTAAAGTTTACCATAAATTAACTGGAGCTGAAGAAAAACCAGAGCCCACACCTACATCTGCAGTACCGCTACCTGGATCAAATAACGTTAGGGAAAGTATGAATGGGAAAATCGAAAATAACGAAGTTGAATGGATACCTTAGACTATTGTAGAGAAAACAATATGACTTTTTGAGATAGATAATGTACCGACGATTTTAGTTATTAATTTTTGACTCAAGACTAGATCTACTATTCTATGAAATAAAAATAAGCTTAGAGTAAAAATTTGGAGTCGACAATTTGTCAACAATATGACAATATGATTTCATTTAAATTAGTGTACTGTGGACTATAATTAGAAAGTCTTGAGATTTTTTACTAGCTGTAATGTAAGAATACTTAATGTTTAACTTACCTTATAAACTCATTGACTTTTTAAAAATTTCGGATCTGTATTCCACATATTAGAGAAAAGATTGTGATATACTTCTATTCATGTATGGAGAAAAACTGTACCTATGCGAAACGTTTCATCAATAAAATTATCTTTTTAAGAAATATACTTTGTCTATCTTTAAAGTTCTTTGCTTGAAATTGTTTCAGAAAGAATGGAGAAGTTATATGTGCTAAATATGATTTATTTTAGTAATAGTTTGATTTACTTAAAAATATAAAAATTTTCAAATAATTGATTCCAAAGATCTCGAGAAGAAAATTTAAATCTCAAAAAATTAAGAAAACATTTCAAGGCCCTTTTGCTTAGACGCTTTGGACTTTTAAGTTCATGAAATAATTATTCAAGATGTACACTGCACAAATGGCAAAAATACACAGGTTTAAAAGTGCAAGCAAATCGAACTTCTAAATGCAAAACATACTATTCTTATTGAAAATGCTAATATTACTTATTAACAAGGTTGATGAGTAAAAACTGAAGGCTTAT
This sequence comes from Synergus umbraculus, assembly GCA_900474325.1. Taxonomy (NCBI): domain Eukaryota; kingdom Metazoa; phylum Arthropoda; class Insecta; order Hymenoptera; family Cynipidae; genus Synergus; species Synergus umbraculus. The sequence continues at coordinate 26,686 of UCOK01008921.1, forward strand.
TTATCTTCTGTGACATACATTTAACAAATTCTTATAAGAATTCATCTAGTAATTCAAACTTAAAATCAAACTTCAAAGGTAAAACTGTAAAATTTCAAATTGAAATCACAGTAATTTTCAATAATTTCAAAATTAATGAAAAATTACTTTTACAGGATGGTCACAAGATTCAATTTTTCAATTTCCCTGCCATTTACCTGACTTTCAGATAAATTTTCCCGAAACAAAAGTATTAAAAATGCGAATAATTTTTCAACAATAATGTCACGTGAGTTATCAATTCTCCTAATATACTTTATTTTTACACGTGAGTTACATATATAGACTGGAGGCAAGTATACGGTCACGAATACCATATAGTATCCTGTACGTCCCATTTAAACGATCAGTCAGATTGTGACCGTTGAAGAGTGATAACAGAAATAGCTCTGGGAAAAAATTAATAAAAAATTTTATTGACACTTGACCGATAAGTGAACGCCTCACGAGGAAATCAGAACAACCACTGAAACTTATCGACACCAAAAGTATGTAACGAAACTCTCAATCGAATTACCCTTAATTTTTAAATTTTCATGAATTTAATCAATATTCTCAGTTCATGGATATCTTAGATAAAGTAAATATTTCAAATACAGAATCACTTTCCAGCAAAATAATTTTAAATATTTTGATTCGATTAATATGACTACATGTGGCAACAAGGATGAGATTCGAAAAAGAGTAAAGTACAATTTTTTATAGATCAATTGAAAAAACTTGCTTGCACATAATTTAACCTGTGAACAAGGATATCCTGGTTGTCTATCTGCGCAAAAACTCGTCTTCTTTACTGCAAAATAAATTCATAATAAATTATTTTTAATTTTTATTTGCAACTGAATGATTGAAGGGATGATGTGTAATTGAATTTTTGAGAAATTTCTTGAATTTTTAATATAATTTAGGAAATTATACAATGATGAGGGTAAATTAACCGAGGAAATTAATTTTCGGAAGCTCGTGGGTGTTAAAATTAACGTATCAATTCGTTCAGGGGTTGTTGCGCACTGCAGCTTTTTCACCTCGTTCCAATAATCTTGCGCAGATTTAGCTGCACCTAGAACTGATCCGCGCATTCAGCTTTTCATAGTTGCTTCTCTATAATCAATCTTATAAAATAGATTCCCAATCAGATCGAAAATTAAAGTTTAATGCATATTTTATAAGGACCTTCTTTTAAAGGGGTAAGCGCTATAACTTTTCTTTCTTCTCAAACATCACATTCATTTCTTATTTTTTAATACAAATACAGTTATCATTACAGGACATTTGAAATTTTCGCAAACTAGAAAAGCTATTTTTTATTGAAATTTCACATAATTTTCGACTGCAAGTTCCTTATTTTTAAAATAGAAAATGAAGAGGATTCAAATTTAGAAAATTTTCAGTTAGTAGGTTTTGTTAATTGTAGCTAATCTATCGAGAAACATTTGATGTTGATAATTAAAAAAGATGAAATAGGGGAATTTTGAAAATACCCGACCGGAATAAAAATAGAATAAATATACAATGCTATGAGGCCTGATTTAATCAAATTCAAGGTGAGGACTCGAGATCAGCTTTACGAGTTCACCGACATCTCTAATATCACTGACCATTCCCTTTTTCCTTGTTAAATACAAATAGAAAATTATGAGTGAAAATAAAAACCGGACCCTCAAAAAAACGAAGACCGACTGTTTCTTTTATGTGACAACTAACACTTTCTATCTTTTCTTGAAGGACATAACAACAAATATAATCCTTTATAATGTGCGAAAATATTTCAGTATCCTCCTCGAGTTTGTGCATTCATTTTCAACGTTTGAGATGAATTTTGATTGTCGTTGGACAAAATCGAAGAAGAATCCTGAGTCCTTGCACGTAATTGAATTTCTAAACAGTGAAGCTAGCAGGTTTTTAAGTTTCCTGAAGGTTAAAAAGGGACCATCGACCCCTAAACGTTTCCTGAAATAAATACAAGAAGTTCCAAAGCATCCCTTTGTTAGTTTTCTTAAGGTATTCTAAAAACAGAATTATTATCAATAGGATTTTTTTTTAATTTGGAACATCGATTTATTAGATTTATTGGATCAATTGTGCAATTAGAAAGTGCTTGACTATCCAGAAACTGAGATAATTGGAATCGAAGCTAAGCAAATTCTAAAATGAAAAACGTCATTTCGTGGCTTTCACCGTTTCCCGGTCCAGTGGGTCCTTTTACTTATAAATTGTCTTGCTTTTCGAGTGGGAATTTTCATTAAATGAAAAATTAGACCTCGTTCAATCCAAAAGTGCTTCTATTAATCATTTTTAATATTTTAAACCTATAAGGGCTGCGGGTAAAATTTAAATTAAAACTCTCGTAATTTGTTGATAATTCACCATTGTATCTTCAATTTATCCTAATCTTGAAAACAAAACATTGTTATCCTATCAAATTGACTTGATCAACACCAATTGAGGCATTTGTAGTCTACGAGTCGTAGATCAAAAAAGTCAAATGCCTATGAGGAAGGACAAAGGATCAAAAATGCAATTAATTTCCGAGTGCCCTGACGATTTATTTAATCGTTTTATCCATCAACCAATTCGTTAAAGTAACCAGGGCACCCGCAGGGTAATCTGGGCGATCACTTGATTTACTATACGCTATGCTTGGTCGTTTGAAACACAGGCTGACGTGTAATGTCTTGCTATATCCTGTGAACTAATATTACGACGTAGTGCTCTTGAAAATACTTCGTAGTAGGTAGACCCCAATTGAAAAAATTTAAAAGCTAAAAAAATTTTGTTGAAAAAAAAAAAATAAGTTCTTTAAAATATATTACAATATCACCATTTTCGATTGTCACTCTGCTCTGCGCCATTCAGAAAAAAAGTATCTGAGACCAATTTAAAAAAGAAACTAAAAATTACAGATTTTTTAAAACTAAATTTAAAAAGTAAAATTTTTGACTTAGTGAATTTCACTTATAAGCCGACAATTTGTGTGCGTTGAATATTTACAAGATTCTCTACTTTGTATTATTTATATTACTAATTTATAATTTTTGTCTTTAATTTTACAGATGTTTTTAATCGTCTTCGGCCTTTTGGCGATTTTTTTGGGAGAGAATGAGGCAAGTGTGCTCGTGGCAGACATGACAATGTCTAGAATGGTAGAATTAAATTCTGAGGCTCCATTCTGCACCCTTTACACTGATAGAGGAGTTATACAGAGAATGGTACTGGGAACAGATCCAAAGAAAGTCAGACAAATGTCTAGTAAATTAGTCACAGACCTTGAGAACACCTGCAGACAGTCTTTCCTTGATAGCAAGGTTGGTAAGGGAAAGGACTATTAACCCTTTAACAGCCAAGTCTAGAACTCGTTGAATAAAAATTATGAAAAAATTCAAGAATAATGTATAATCATTGTCTGAACGATTTTTGCAATAATTTCTTTTTTAATTTTTATAATTTTCTCGGTTTGTATTCAGTATACGGTAACTTATAAAGGGTTAAAAATAATATTTTTGCAAAAATAGTTTTGATATTACAAAATTATTTAAACTGGCGTCTTTAATTTTAATTTCCGATTGAAAAACAAATGAAGTCCTAATTTTCCTGTTTTAGAACGACAGACACGGTTTAATTTATCCAGGAACGAAATGGTGTGGCCCAGGAAATATTGCAGCGTCTTACAATGACCTTGGCCAACATGCAGCTGAAGACGCTTGTTGTAGGGAACACGATCATTGTCCGATGATTATAGGCCCTCGACAGTGCATTCAGGGCCTTTGCAATGATTCTCCATTGACTCGTTCTCACTGCGACTGTGATGCCAAATTTCGAAGGTGTCTGCAAAATTTGAACACCGAGGTCGCCAACACTTTAGGCGCTCTCTTCTTTAACGTCATACAAGTTACTTGCTTCAAAGAAAGACGACCTTGCTCTCAATGGCAGAAGTAAGTTGAAAAATAAAACTTTAATCTCTAAACATATGCTGGAAGTTGCAGAAATCTAAAACAATAATATGAAACAAAGTTTCATAATATCTTTACATATATAATTTCTTAAAATTTCTGGAAATCTTTTAAAAATCATAAAAATCTGTTAGAAACCATAAAATTTTACGAGAAAGTTCCAATTCTTTTAAAATCAGTTAAAATAACTTGAAATTTTGTGAACTCTTGCTAAATCCCTTGAAATTTTATAAAATTAAATTAAATCACTTAAAATTACTTGAAATTCGTTAAAATAAGTATCGAGTTTGTTGTGGACAGCTTAATGGAAACAAAACATTAATCCAAATTTAGGTACTTGAAACCACAATTGGCAATAAACCTCACTAAATCTAGACCCATTCTTGCCCATTCAATCTAAATTTAGATAAATTATTAGAGGGTAAAAATTAATCCCACCTTCACAAAATACAATGTTAAAGGGGATTAATATTTTGAGAAAAATATCTCCTTCAGCATTTTTACATTTGATTATACAAGATAGAAAAAAAATATTAAAGAGACTACTCTTTGCAAAAATATGGAATGTCTTTTTAGTTCTTGTTTCGAATGGCAAGGGACAGAATCACGAAAATGGCGTTGTATGAATCTTCTCAAGGTTTTCGGAATGTGGATGAAAAAAACGAAATTTGCCTGGATCAGTCCCTATCTACAAGAACTTTATTCGACGATTGATTAACTTAAATGTTCATGTAAATACTCTTTTCTTAGGCATTTGGTGGTGGATCTAGATAATTATTAACTCCTAAATTAAAGTAATTTTTAATATAACACCTCCAACTCGAATAACAGAGCTAAAAAAATTTAATTATTAGCACTCCACATGTTGCTATTCTATATCACTTATTATCACAAAAACTACTTCAAAATCACTTAAATTTTTTTCAACTTTCAGAAACGGATACCGAGAATCAGAGTCCGATCGACTATGTTCGCAATACAAATTCCGCCCCAGTGATAAATACGTGCCTCTGATGCCGCTTAATATGAACTTATGAATTCGAAAGCAGCAGCGAAATGGGCCCGAAAGTCGTTGATCAAGTGTTTTTTTTTTTTAATAATTACACTTGATAGCGTTTTTCTCCATTTGCAGCTGCAACGGATAACTCAATTTCGCAGGATGACTGCGAAATTATAGTCAAAACATTATAGAATTCAATCAAGATTGAATAGATGAACAATTTTTTCTTAAAACTCGTGGCCTTCACGGAACTTCAAATTTGAAAATTAGAACAACGACACTGAACTCAGGAGCACTAGTTAATATGCTAAATATGTAGTTAATTTATCAAAGCGCTGATTCTCGTTTATTTTAACGGACCAATATTTGCGTGTGATAATGTAGGCTAACATATTTTGTGTACCGACAAATGTCTTAAGAGATTGAAAGGGAATTGTAAAGAATTAGGAGATCTTTGTTAATCATTCCAATTCAATTTCGCAGAGAGTAGCTCAAGCATTATTAACTTATTAAAGTTAATATAACAAATAATTTGTTTATAGCATTAGAACGAATGCACAACTAGGATAATGCATGAAAGAGTTAGCTAAGAAGTTTTAACTTTGTAATACTGCACTGTGACAGATAGATTTATACCATTGATTAAAAACGACCTTCTTTTTTGCTCTAGAGAAAAGATTAAGTGATATTTACCAAGTGAATAATGCATTGATTTGAGAATTGTTTATATCGCGTCTTATTTTCTCTTAGTTGGAATTAGCTTTTGATAGTTTTTGATAGCTTAGTAGCTTTGCAAACAATAGCAATTGCGTAATTGTATTTAACATTATAAGTAATTAAATATACATATTAAGAAAACACGCTTTACTATCAATAAATTGTACATTTTTCGAGCATAATCTAATATTTATTTTTCAAGAAGAAATAAACCTTCGAAAGGAAATCTCTGTAGTTTTACTCTAACTATCAAACTTTCTTGGAAAAGAAAATTACAAAATATATTATTATTTGTCATTTATTTTGAAGTCATAATTATTTGAAGTATTGGTTTCACAGTTCATTTTAGTTTAACTTTAACTAGTTATCCTACAAGTTAAAAACCGCATATTTACAAACAGTAAGATCGAAGATTCGTAGACTTACGAGGCTCATCTCTTTTCTTTAAAAATATTTAAATTTATCAAACGAGCTTTTTTTCATCATTCTAAGCCAACTACTTAATAAGTAGTGCTCGTTTAAATTTTCAGATACTTAATTAAAAATAATTTGGTCTAAACTCTTTGTTATTAACTTACGTTCTGCAGCTGCACTCCATACAATTTAGGAAGAATTTCTCCACATCTTCCTTGAACTTTAATGTTGGCATGCTGGTCCGCTCTTGTTTCACCGATGTTGACTATTGCGATTGGTTTTTTGGCATCGAAAGCTTGAAGAACAATTCGGTAACCGGAGAACGTTGTTAGCGAAGTTCCAAGGATTAGGAGAGAATCAGCTGTTTCTACTTCTTGCTTTACCTGTTCAACCACTGCTCTTGTAACATTATCCCCGAAAAAAACAATGTCAGGTTTCAAAACTCCTCCACAATTTGAGCACGAAGGTACCTTGAATCCTTCCACTTGTTCCTAGTTTCGAAAAAATATTAGAATTACTATACTTGATTATGTATTTTGCACAAATTAAATTTAGGCTTGATAAATGATACTTTTATAATAAATAAATACCTGTGACAATTCTACATCTCCATCTGGACGGATTGTTTCATCTGATGAGGTAATATTAGGATTAAGTTCATCAAGCGTATTTTGAAAAGAATATCTACTAATCTTCTGATCACAATTTAAGCACATAACTCTGAAAGCAGTTCCATGAAGCTCTATAACATTTTGACTTCCAGCTTTTATGTGTAAACTGTCAACATTTTGTGTTACGACACAACTAACTTTGTTAATGTCTTCTAAATTTTTCAGTAGTTTGTGAGTAACGTTTGGTTCAAAGGCTGAAAATCTAAAGAAAATAAATAATGAATAAAAGGGAAGCTTAGTTAGTGGCTATGACATTTAAATATTTGTGAGATTCCTTAAATACCTTGGCCAGCCAATATAATTTCTAGCCCAGTATCGTCTCCTAACTTTGTCGCTATTACAAAAATCTTTGTACGAAACTGGTCTTCTATTACTCGTAGCAAAAAGTCCAACATTTTCAGATCTGTAATCCGGAATTCCACTTTCTGTGGAAATTCCAGCCCCGGTTAAGACGCACATTCGTCCAGAAGATTGTAAATAATCTTTGAGCTGTTCTAATTCTTCCACACGTACCGGATTGCATTTTGGAACAAAGGCCAGACTTGAGAAATACGACTGCACTGAAAATTTTCAGAATACATTTATTAAATTTATTTGACACATTGAAAATTTAATACCTTTCAGTTTGAGAATTTGAAAACAGCATAAAAAATTAATCAACTCTATAAAAACTAATATAAAAATATCAACGAGCATTGTTTATATATTCTTTATATATATCCCATATATCCTATATATAAAATTAATCAATCTCCAAATGTTAAACGTCATAATACTAAAATAGTCATAAAAACAGCAAATACGTACGACGAGAATTCGAAGCTCTCGTCGCGCAAATCATTACCGTGTATATTCCTTGAATTATAGTAAGTACTAAGTGAACATCAAAAACAACAGTCACATATTATCAAGGTTTGACGGACACATTCAACAAGCAGCGACAACCAAAACGACAAACACGTTTACTCGACACATTGAAGTACTTCATCACCTATTCACCTCCACCGCCTCCATATGCACCACTCTGAAGTCTGAAGTATGATCAACAATTGCAGCCAACCTAACCTCAACTCTTCTCGGCTTTTCACCATTGGGCTGTTGACTCAAAAACCGATCATCTAGCAACCGGTTGACCTAATTTCTTCGCCCTGTCTCCTACTGAGGAAAAAAAGAAGCATTTTTTTTGTAAGTATTTCTCACTTCTTTTTTTTTCCATCGATTGTTGGAATGTCGGCATAAGTTTGACCAAAGACGCGTCACGCGCTCCGAAAACATCAGTCGCCGCACGAAAACATCGGCCGCCCGTCGCATCGTTGCGTTGTTGCGTTACTCCACTCGTTTGCCCGCGCATTTCTCCCACTGGGAGATAACCAAAGAAGAAAGAAACGAAATCGTGATAATTACGTAAATATTTTGTCTACTCAGTACATCAGGTAGGAAAACCCAGGGCTTTATTTGGGTCCATTTTCTCGCTAAAAATTAGTGTTCGATATCGACTAATTAATCACAAGCTACGCCAAGTTTGACCCTGTGCTTCTTGCTTTGCTTTACTTTGCTTTGCTTCCCCCCCGTGCAATCTGAAGTTGGATACTATATACTTCTATACTTAGTAAGAATCAAGAAATTTTATTCTTTTACGAAACACACATATCCTTGATTAAAGTGATTAAAGCATTGCTTATCAATAGCTATCTACATGCTCATTACTGTTCGTTCCTGGTTTGATGCGATTACATTTTGCCGCGACTCGCAGTACATTTTGCCGCCTACATTCAGGTAGGCATGGTTATTTTGTGACTTCTTTCATCGATCGTCGATTAATTTCATGTTTTATTTTACTCCCACTCATTTACCAATATTTTATTATCAATATTTTACGTATTCACGCGCAACACTGTGCTTTTGGCGTCATCTGCACTTGCCCGCGTTGGTGAACCTAAGAAACACACACATTCACATCATACTGTTTTCCTATTCATTATTTCTGATAATTCATACGTTGAGTGGAATATTTTGGAATCATATCTTCTGGAAGATTACAGAAAACAGTTTGGAGTACTTTTTCGTAGTGTGGAATCTGAAAATTTTGTGTTTAAAAGTTTTTTCATGAATGGGATTGTTACAGATTCTTGGAATTCCAAAAATGGTAGACCTTTGAATATTGTTGTTTGAAAGAAAAAAAATTCTTTTTGCAATAATTTTTTATCAAAATTCGAAAAAAGTAACTAGTATTTTTATTTTTTAGCCTTATTTTTATTTGTGTGGCGTTTTTCTAAAAATGTGTTGGAGAGGACAGATGCGTTGTCTCTTGTCTGAAGTTAGTTTAGTTTAGTTCACGTTTCGACTTTCGATTCTTGATATAAAATGGAGGTAAATTTAAAACCAAATGCGGTTTCAGAAAGTTTTGAAACTCAGTAAATTTATTGTATAATTGATCGAAACATATCGCTGTATATTTTTATATATTAAGTAACTTTCGATTTCAAATATTATTTTTAATAATAATAATATACATAAATAAAGTTTTAATTATAAAAATCCTAATTCTTAAATCATGAAATCTTCACATTTTTCTAGGTTCCTTGCAATACTCATTTAGCTTTCTTTTCAAAAACAAATATGAAACTTTATTAAAGAAGTCTTCACAAAATTAATAATAATTTATTTTTTCAGTCACAATCTCATCTTTACTTTGACACACTTTATTAGTGTGGTTTTCTGAATCATGGTGGAGTCCGATCACAGTGAAGCTGGACAGGATGTGACCTCGACGAATGCTACTCGAAAAATTGACACGATTGATAAAGCTACTACTGAAGTTTCGAGTAAGAGACCACGTGAAGGTTGCCTCGAAGACGATAAGCTTGACCTGCCGAATAAAAAACCTCGTAGTGAAATGGAAGAACAATCATCAGCAGTCAAGGACGAAAGTGCAGCTGTCCCAGAGTCTAACGGTACCACCATGGTTGTTGACAAGGATAAGAATAGCAAAGGAAATGGGGATGCAAACTTGAAGTCAACTGCTGACGATACTGAGAACCGCGAAAGTGCAGATAATGCATCCAGTGCTGATATGGAAACACAGGAGGAGTCCCAAGAGGAGAAGTCCGAAGATGAAAAGCAGGAAATGGATACTAGCCAAGATGCTCCGGATTCTGCAGCCAAGGGGGACAAGGCCCAACCTATGGAACAAGATGAAGCTGAGGATAAGGTGATTTATGATAATATAACAGCTACCTACTAACTCCAATCTAGTTGTCAAATTCCCTATTTATTCCAAATTAATAGGAAAAATTCTACTTGTAACTGTTTTTTTTTTTGTTTTACAAAATACCTAGTTTGGAATATGAAATTAATATTTAAAACACTAATCGATCCAATTTTTATTTAAGGATGCATCAAAGTCTGAGAAAGCAGAGACCAGTGATAAATCCAAGCCCGATGAAGCAGGAAAATCAGAAGGTGCCGAAGAAAAAGGCAAGCGTTCCGTTGGCAAGAACACAGAAATTGTAGGCGGTCTGGAACTCACAGTTGAGAATGCAAGCGATGTGGAGTCCGAAACTGAGAAGGTTGAAGAGAAGAAGAAAACGCGAACAAAAACTGCAATTGTAAAAGCTAAACCGACCGACTCAGAATTGGAAGCAAGTGCTTCGGACGCTGAGGGCGAAAAAGCAGAATCCCAGGACGCAAAAGATGACGAAGAGGAAGAGGAAGATGATGAAAAAGAGGATGATGAAAAGAAAACTAAAAGGAAGGGTAGAAGAAAATCATTCACCAAACTGAAGGGTTCCGGATCGGAGGAAAGCTCTGACAATGATTCTAATGACGATGAGGACTATAGTCCCATTAAGAAGAAGCGAACTCCAGCTAAAAAGACACCGGCTAAGACTCCAGGTAAAAGAGGTCGTGGACGTGGACGTGGTCGACCGCCCACCAGGAACTTGAAAGTCGTCAAGGAAAAGTCCGATGAAGAAGATGACGTCAATTTGGCTAGCAGATCTAGAAGGACTTCGTCTAAGCGCGACAAGGCAGAGGAAGCCAAGGACGATTCCTCAGAAAGCGAGAATGAAAGCAGCAGTGAAGAGGATAGCGAAAAGGAGAAAAAGAGGAGAAAGAGGAATACTGTGAGTTGATTCTTTCTTTCATTTTGTACATTCAAAGTAACTTTTGTACAATAGTTAATTTATTTTAAAAAAATAATTCTATAGGACCCGGAGAACGACAAGAGGATACAGTCACTAAAGAATTACATAACCATGGCTGGGATAAAAGTAAAATACCCGAATGTTTGGGAAGGTTGCAAGTCTAACAGCGAGCGCATCAAGTGTCTGAAAGAACTTTTGGAAAAACATGGTGTGTCTGGCAGACCCACTGCGGAAAAGTGCAAGAAGGCAAAAGAGCAAAATGAGAGGATAGGCGATGCTCCCGAGTCCACTCCAAGCAAAGCTGCATCCGCTGAAGGTTTGTATTTATACTTCTTCTGGGGCTAATTCTTATTTAACCATAGAAAGATAATCTACGTCTGCAAGACATATGGCGCACCATACATCTCGCAGCGTAGAATATCTTTCTAGGGTTAAATTCGTTGTGTTTTGTTGTTGAAATAAAATATAAAATTGTTCGTAATTTTTATAAAAATCTAAGAACAATGCAAATACTATTTAATTATAATTTTTAGGCCGTGTAACCCGTGCAAGAAGAAACCAGAATACTCCTGGTTCAGCTCGAAATCGTGAGTCTCGTAAAAAATCGCAGGCCGAGAGTGACTCCGAATGAAATTAAATTTGTACGAGGAGACCCTGAATCGCTAAAGCTGAAACGACTAATGATACAGTAAGTCATTGATTTGTTGCTTTCACGGGTCAAGCTTGTTCTCTGTGTTTCGGCACTCGTCCTCAATTTTGGATCAATTTGGACGAAAAGGAAGTGAACTGACAGTTAACAACTTGTTTGACAACAGTGCATAATGTATATCAAAAAATTATTAACTTCATTTTTAAATACCGCTGCGCACTCGCGTATTTGGGAAAAAGTATTTAATGGCTTGATTGAATTTATACATGGAACCAAGCACAAAATATTTACGTGCGAAGAAATACAATTTAGTGTATATAAGTGCAAACATGCGTAGTTTAAGGGGAGGGTCTCCTATTATTCATTTTCCAGATGTTAATTCTTTCTGTCCACTACTTCACCGAAGTATCCTATACTTATGACTTTCATCAATTTTAATTTAGCCAAGTAACCAGTCACGTATAAGTCTAAAGGAAAGTGTAAAACTGTATAATTCCATTATGATTGTTGCAACTTCAGGAATACATATAAGTTTATGTCCATATGATCATTTATTATAAAAATAAATAAATATAATGAGAGTCTCGTCATAACATTTATCATTTATATTCGACAAACATGACAAGTTGCCTCATCCTTTTTACATACCGTTTCATTGATTAGATAATTTTCTGACCTTTTGCTCTTTTTTTTATCGTTAACTCAATTTCTGCCAATGATAACTTATCGATATAAAAATTCTGGTAAGCGTTATATATAAATGTTTCAGTATAAAGTCCATTTTTTATTTTGTATTAGGTATCTTACATATTTTAAAATCTATGAAAAGAGATAAAGTTCATAAAAAAAATACTTGAAAATTATATTTAAGAATGTAAAAATTATAATATTAAGAATTTTTGCTCTGAAATATCGCGATACATTCTTTAGAGCAAAACGCTTTATTTTCCTTTACCCCAACCTTGCCGTTTAGTAAGCTTTTCTTACAAGTGAAGCAACAGAAACATTTTTCGTCGACGTGAAAGTCCAAGTCTTTAATGGCCACACCTTGTTGATCGGCTGCGATTACTTTATTGCATGCGTTGCAAGTTTTAGCGTATGTTTTTTGGTAGCATGGAAGGCACAGAGGACGATCGTTTTCTGAAGTATACTGCTGTCCAGCCAAGGGCTCATCACAATCCCAACAACAGAAATGTTTGACATGATAACAGTGACCTTCTGCGACTGTATACATTGAAGTAAATATTAACTGAAATGAAAAACATTAATATTAATTAGACGTTGAATTTTTATTTCTTAGAAATTTGTAATTTAAAATATGTGTAGTACTAATCAATTTTATATTTACCTCATCACAAGCGAAACATCTCTGAACGTTTAAAAGAGTCGCTAGATCTCTTCCGCAGTAAAGTTTATCTTTGTAGAAAAAGTAGACTAAATCAGCAAGCAGTTCATTACAGACGGAGCAAGCAAAACAACCAGGATGCCAGACTTCATTTTTTGCTTTTTCTGCAGTAACGACAACTTCGCCAACGTTGATCTGCTCTTGACATTTGTGACATTTTTTCTTCGTTGACGCAATGTTTAAACTTTCTACGTCCTCTAATAATTGATCAACATCTGCTGCGTTTCTTATAGTCTGGCTAATGGCTTCTTGAGGGAAGATAGGATTTTGCAGAAGCTCCGAATTTATCACATTTGAAGCAACTGTGCCATAGCTACTTAACTCTGCTTGCAACGGCTCAATACTTTCAGGATGAAGAAGCGAACCTGATGGCGACGAATTCAAAGCTCGGTTGGGAAGCAATGAGGATGCGAATTTTTGATCGGCACTGAAGGATCTCTGGGGATTTGTTGAAGATTCTTGTAATACAGCGTTCACTGGATGGAAACCTAAAAGAGAATTTCATATGAGAGCGATTATAATTCTTAATAAAAGAAAGAATTATCAGTTTTGAACTGTTAACTTTTAAAATAGCCAAAGAACTAAAGGCTTGTTAAATTTGTAACTTTTAGGACCTTACCTGGTACATTTTCGCGACTCAACGCCTCTGCAATCTGAGGATTCTGACCCTGCTTCGTTTGACTTTCACTTGATGCAAATTGCTTTAATAAATTGGTATAAAGACTTTCAAGTTGCTGTTTCTCACTTTTTCGATGATTATCAAGTTCTTTTGACTCAAACGGACCTCTATGCTCGACATCCCCTTTATTACTGTACTTTAAATTTAATTTATCTCTGATAAACATCAGCCCCTTTTCATCTAGAGTACTCGCAATTATATCATTGGCATGGATCGCACTGGGAGGTAGAAGTGCTTCAGACAACATTCTCTCAGCAAGATCCTGAGCAAGTTCTTCCGATTCTTTAAGATCAGAGTCTATCTTACCAGTTCCTTGGAGATAAGCCATAATAGCTGAAACATCATTTGTCGCCTTATATTCTGGCAAAGAAGAAGCTTGCTGACTAGGATCATTATTTTGTAGAGAGGAATCTTCTACAGGTTGATTTGAAGAATTTAACAAAGTCGTTTCTAAGGCCTTAGCGTGCTCTCTCAAAAGTTCCGTGAACGGTCCGGTTTTTTGGGGAACATTTGTGTAGTTTACTGATTCAGATTTTGCCAAACTTCCATCAGAGGGAGTACTAAGCAAAGCTCGATGATAGCGACCCTGAGGTGAATTTTCGATTGAACTGTCTAGACTTTGGAACCGTAGTGATTCTACATTTGCAGGTATATAACTAGCATTACTCTGGATATTTGGAAGGTGTGATGCAGAATCTGGAGGTAGTGATGACGGAAGTGGTGGTACTTCAGATAGAGAAGATGTTGGAAACAGGACTGGAGGAAATTCTGTTGGTTTTAGTGTTGTAATCGGCAGTTGATTTCTAGGAAGAGGTGGATTTTTGGAAATGAAACTACTCGGAGTTCGAAGATTTAAACCTTGACTAATACTTGGTTCTGCCTTGTGCTGAGGACTACGTTGGACGTCAGTCGCATTTACGGGAGTCATTAAAGTCCGACTGAATGGACGCGCTCCTAATACCTGAAATTAGTTTAAAATGTTTAAAATATTTTGAATATATTACTGCAAAATAACTATTGGAGATCATTTTAATTTAAATTAAATTTAAATTTGAATTTACTTAAAATTAAATACAACTTAAAAATTCCATCGTTAAAAACCTTTGTAACTTTTCCTTGGCCCACGTAATTCTTCAAATTCTCTAAATACTCTTCAAATTGTTTGCGCTCTTCCTCACTGAGCCCATCACAAGCTTTGTGGTCAATATCATGCAATGGTAATTGTTTCTGAAGTTGCTGTCTTCTAAAAGCAGCTCCTGCCGATCCCTTAATCGGTAATTTTTCAGAAGGAAGAGCCTTCATGTAATCAGCTGCAAGCTCTTTGGATGTATCGGGTGGAATCCATTCGAATGGAGTTTCTTCTTGATTCTGTTCTTTAACTGGAAGGACTACAAAATATGATACTATAATAATTTGTCTTTTTATTTCCCTTTTGGAACTTCATTATCTTTCATGAAAAGAACATCTCTTCAATTCTAAAATGTTTGAAACTTAGATAACTTACAAACTGAACGTTTCTTAAGTTTTCCGGATGGACCGAAAAGGAGGTCAAATTGCGGGAATTCGTCATCTTCAACGTCATGATCGTCACGACCGCACTTGCAATTTTTGCAAATTTTACGCCAGAAATGAAGATCTAATCCAGGACAAGATGAACGACAGATGAGACAAGGGGAACCTGCACCTGCTTCATGTGCAAGACGAGGCTATAAAATAAATTACTCTAAAATATAACAAAATATTTTTAGTTACATATTTAAATTCTTATATTCTATAGTATATTTCCTTACTCATTAAGTGGATTTGATTTGTTGTACTTTATTTTTTGCTAAGTAAGTACTTTTTCAAAGTTCGGTGTCATTGTTGCAAACATCCGATTTCATAATGTAAGTTCAAAAATTTATTTTGGAGCTGAGAATTTAGTTTAAATTTCAAAATTAATAACGGTGAAATACAGAAAAAGTATGAAACGTTTAACTTAAAATTATTCATTTTAAGACCTCAAATTTAAATTATTTTAAAAATTATAGAAAGAAACAAAATACGGAATGAGTTCATCCAATTCCAATTAATAATATTTGTTGATACCTGTTGACTAACCTTCCTTTTTCGGCTCTCCAATTCCAACAACCACTTAGGCCGATTATCTTCTTGTTCCATTTTGTTCACTTTTTTTTATTATTTAAAAAGAACTTCTGGATTTATCTCTAAACTGTTGATTATTATATATTTTTTATTTGCTAAATTAATTTAGATTTGCGAAGAACGTACGTCGTTTACATATAGGTTTATTTCAGATAAGCGATCGAAACTGAATGACAGTTTCTTGGGTTTGTTCACGTCTGAGTCATCACTATGCCAGACTCTATATAGTGAGTATAACACACATGTTTACTTTCATGTACTCTTTTACTTTCGTCTGCTTTTGCCTCACGTGTAACGCGTTAACTTACTCCCCAATGTTCCCCAAATGGAGTATATTCCATATACATAGCAGATTTGAAATTCTTTGTATGCGTGATAATTTGATAAAAAGTCTTTGGATGTGTGAGTATGAAGAGGACAAACACCTTAAATTAGAGTACTAAAAATTTCATGTATGTGTCCCCTTGAGCACTCACACATTGATAAAATGTGGACGATCGACGATGATCGGCTGCATGGTAGAAAAGAAGAAAGGAAGGAGAAGAAAGTATATGCTTATATGCTCCATTGCTCCGAAGTGGGGAGATGAATGTTGTCGACAATCTTTGCGATTCTTTGTTGAGGATTCAAATCTGCAAGCTGAAAATATGTGGCTATAACCGAAGGATTTTATTAAATTTTATTTTGTTATTCAGCAGATATATATAGAAAAACTTTTATACAAATTAAAGTTTTCTAAAAATAGATAATTCAATTACATATATGTACATTGCTGACCATTTTTGATCAGCATGAATCAAATTGAAGCCTAGAAACAGTAAAAGATAACAATATAAAAGTCTATTAATATTTACATATCCTTCATGAATCAATTCCGAACGCAGAATCGAATTCTTGTTCACTAATCTGAAACAAAACATACGTCCAATAGTAAACAAAAATTATACAACAAAAAGCCAATTTATATTTTCAGCAGTTTAGTTACCTTCTTCTTTTTAAGTTTCTTAATCAGGGCGATATCCTTTGCAAGATCCGCTATATCTTCTTCACTTGGTCCCTTTTTTCGCTTCTTCTTAACAGGTTCAGAATCTGCACGCAACTCTGACTTTTTCTTCTTGTTCTCCCTTTTAAATTTCTTTTTTTCCTGTCGCTCCGATTTCATTTTCTTAGTCTCCGACCATGACTCTGTGTTTTTCATTTTCCGGTTTTTCTTACTAGGCCAAACGCCCGTTTCTTTATAAACTTTCAGTTTTTCGAGCCTACTCGCTTCTCTCTGTTTATCTTTGTAAGAAATAGTGTTCATATCCACATCATCTTCAACAAAGGAGGAAATATCTTGACCTTTTAATTCCGGCATTCGAGGCATTTTTAGTAAGCCAAAACTCATCGCCACTTTTCCCAAATCAAGATCCTTTAAACTTAGGATGAGTCTGCACTCATGTTTTTGATAAGATTGTATGTACGAAACAAAAGCGCGGTTAGCTTTATCGAACAAAAGTCTATCATGTCGCTGCAAAGTTCTCATTGATTTCAAACACTTTTCTGCGAAAGAGGGAGAGGTTTCTAATTTGATTTCTTTTAGTTCTACTTTCTGATTTCTTTTGATGAAGTATATGTAGGCGTCTTCCGATTGAAGAAGGAAGAGCAGCGCATTTCCTTCATTTCCTATTCGAGCAGTTCTTCCACACCTGAAAAATATTTAAATCAAATTATTATACACTGAATAGTTACTACATAATTTTAGAATTAAAGTTGAGTTCAATTTTTATCAAAATATTTTACCTGTGCACAAAACTACTTGCTGTGGAGGGTGGATCGTACTGTAAAACCCAATCGACTACCGGTATATCAATTCCCCGAGCCATTACATCAGTGCATACCAGCAAACCACTTTCAATTTTTCGGAATTCCTCAAAGATTTTGTATCTTTTGCTCTTCATTTTTCCGTGCAATGCCAAAATTTTAAAAGAAGGTATTAGCCTGCAAATAAGATTAAAAAGAACAAAAGTAATTTCATCAACTCACTAAACAATTTTAATTTTAAAATGCTTGATGTAAATATAAGAAATCTGAATAACTTACGCTTTGAGAACATTACTAAAATAGTCGACACACGCACAAGTAGAAAAGAAGATCATATACTTCTTATTGAACCCTTCTTTCTTAATGAACTCCACCAAAGTTGCAAGCTTATCTTCCGGATTTATAATTGCGTAATTGTTGCTTAAATTTACAGGAGTTGAGACACTCGCTTTTTCTTTGACAGTTACAAATGTAGGATTTCTCAAGCCGGCTCTGATCAATTGTTGTAATTCTTTCGTTTGAGTGGCTGAAAACAATCCAGTTCGTCTGAGTCGTGGAAGGAACCTCAGTATAGTATTTATCGTGACTGAGAATCCTAAATCTAGAAGTCTATCAGCTTCGTCAAGAACAAGCAATTCCTATTATGGAAATCAAATTTGATATTTTATATATAAAGTCTTAGATATAATTTTAATTTTAACTGCATTATTTTTTACATTCAAGTATAAAATAATTTTCCCTTACCAAGGATTTCACACTTGCAACCAAATTCACTTCTTTACAATGCGTTAGTAAATCTTCTAACCTTCCGGGAGTACAAACGATGATATTTGCGCCTTTCTTGAGACGTTCTACGTCTTCTTTGACAGTGGTACCTCCGACAAGTAGAATTTGTTTCAGGTTCGGGATTTCTGTGAGAAAGTCCGACAATACATCGCTAATTTGCGTTGCTAATTCTCTTGTTGGAGAAATGATAATGGAGCCTATTTCCGTTACTTTCCAATTTTCCGACCTTTTCTGCAATAATAAAATTATCTAATATTAGAAAATAATTACGCTTTAGAGTCTAATATAGTTGTTTATAATTTTACTTTTTAATAATAATTTGAATTATCAATCATTATATAATTACCTGCAACATTTCCAACATTGGGATCAAAAAAGCCAATGTTTTTCCACTACCTGTTACTGCTTCTGCAGCAACATCCTTCCCATTCAAAAGGACAGGTATACAAGCCGCCTATAGGCAAAAAAGTAATCATAATTTATAGTAATCCAAGTAAAATTAAGGTAATAATCTTATACCGTTCATCTAGCAAGCTTTTATTTATAAAAGGACATTTAAAATTCAAAACATTAAGAATAAATTACATCCTTTCTTATTAGCAGTAACTAGTTTTTGGTTGGTTTCATAAATAAAAATGTTAACAGCAATTTAAGTAAATTTGCAAAATTTGACATCCACGTGGTGATGTAAACAAAATATTTTATTCTTATATTCTTTACCTGTATTGGAGTCATCGTGTCGAAATTCAAATTTCGAAGTGTTTTTAGAACAGGTTTGCTTAAATTTACTTCTAATTCCTCCCATTTCCGAGCCTTCATTGTAATAATTATGTATTTTTAATATTTTTTCACAAAGTATACCTAAAAACCTCAAAATAATGCGGAAGCAACATGCTTTTCCAACATGTATTAAAATCGCCTCTTTCTAATGCGCATGCGTCGCGCAATTGAAGAAAGATATTGGAGGCAGCGCGAAATTTAAAAATAGTATGTATAATTAAAAATATTAGACATTAAAATTATTTAAAAAAACTTCTGAATTTGAATGCTTTGAATTTTTTTTTAATAAATAGGTGAGTTTTAAGTTTTTTAATTTTCATAATCTAATTACGCAATTTATAAGAATTAAACCTTTATAAATTAAAAAAAATGTACTTTGTACAGGTACACCTAGGTATCAGTTAAATAAATGGTTGAAATTAAAGCACTACGAATTATTAAAATTGCGAAATTTCGAATATTTTAATGAATAGGTAATTTAAGGGCCTAAAAAAGAACTCATCCAATTTGGCTTTTAAAGTATTCACTTTATTTTGATGTTTTTTTTTTAGTTTAAATCTCTTCGATATAAAATTTGTGTCTAACGATGCCACGCAGTGAACTTACACTTCCACATGAGGATCGTTCCCCAACTTCTTATCCATCTTATGTACACGACTAGGTCTAAGGCCGTAAAAGATAATTCTTTCTTTATCCAACGATATCCGACGATATGCGGCTCTAGTCTTTCTTAGGTACAGATTTCGAAATACCCAGTGCGTTCGGCACTTTAAAAATAGGACACAATGTCGTAGTACTTAAAAGATAGTTCGTCGAGTAGAAATAGACCCTTCATCCTACGTGCCAATTCACGATAGTTTGCTATAAAAAGATAACAAGTCGAAAGTACATTTCGGAATGTCAGCTGGACAAAAGGCCCTAAAGTTTACAAATTTTTTCGAATACTACTCCTGCTTCAATAAAAAAAAATAGTAATAATTTCACAATTTTATTTTTGTGTTAAAATCATGCTTATTTCTTCACAGAAATTAAAATCGAGTAGGTATAATAGTTTATACGACAGGTTATACAATTTTTATTAATGTGTATAAATTTTAAGGAAGTGACTTGAACTGAATAGCATGTCATCATTTAATATTCAAGTAATCTGTGTTTGATCTGTATTGAATAAATCTGCAATTAAATAGTTTGTATACTGAGGTTTTTATCTTAAAATTTGGGACTTTCATTTCCAAGTCACTTTCATATACTTGCGTAAACTGTACCTTTTTAATTGGGATCATGTGCTATTTACTTCACGATATCGTTCGATATTTTAAAGAGAAAATGCAGGCATTCCATGTAAGTATTGAGATACCTAAGTGAGCCACTTCTTTCCTAGTTCTTTCTTAAGCACTTCATAACAAAACTCAATATCAACAATTTAGAGTATCGATCTCTCAACCACTCTACATATGCACTTTAGCATTCTAATATTTCGATAATGAGGCAAATTTAATTTAAATTTCAAGTTTCCAAATTTCGTTTATTGTTTCTTCAAATCTTTCTTCCAGCAAAGCATGCTTAAATTTTTATCTCAAAAGTACGACTTGATACAACACTTTCCTCTTTCAAAAATCTACTATTAAAAAAAAAAAAAATAAAAATATCCACCATTGGATGCGATTAAATTCGCAAACCTAACTTTGTGTATCAGTTACTTTTTCTGAAACTGCTTTACTTATTTCGGAATCTAAATTCCGTCTCTATCGCATTAAAAGCGAGCTTAAATCCGTTAAAAGCGGATTATTAAACCCCTCAAAAAGCGAGTTTATACCCGGGAACAGTCGTTAATCTTAAATCCAGTTTAAGAAAAAATCCTCGGCTTCCCTCTTGTTTCCTCATTTCTGTAAATCGTCCCCCGTTTGTTGCTTTGGTATAGAACGTGTGTAGTCAGAGCTGGAGGGTGAAATAAAATTTTTGCAAAGTGATGGGCTACATCCATGCACTTGGTTACTCTCCTTGCATTTGGATTCTATCGGATGATAAATGAACCCGTAACCCATTCAATATAAAAGTCAATTTTTAAGGCGTAACATCTACTGTTCGCGATTCCTCGCTGGATTGCCTGTTCGAATTATCGAGTCGGCTCTTTGATAAAAGTAAACTCGATAAAGCTTCTTTATCAAGTTATAAATTTATAAACTAGTTTCTAGTTACGAGTTTCTAGTATCTCGAGTGCCCCAGAGAAGAGTCTATGGCAGTAGAAAGAAGAAGAGCCGATCTCGTGTACGAGCGAGAGTACAGAAGGTACCCATGGTCGAACTAACTGGGTGTTGTCACATTAGTACACAGTTTATCTCCAGTGAGAAAAACGAAAAACGAATCGCTAGCAAGTTGAATGCCTTAAGATGACTTTGAAATTTAAATTTTTTGTCTATGTCTTTGTAGAATACTAGATACCCTCTCTTTCTCCGTTGATTCTCCGAAGCAGCTACTGATTATGAGGCAGGATGACTGGTATGGTCTGTTGTCCAGGTGGTGGTTGTTGTGGAAGGTATTGCATGTGTTGAGGAGGTAGAGGTATGTGCGGTGGAATCAGAGGGCACATAATTGGATAGGATGGCGCGTGGCCTTGGGGAGGCGGTTGTGGGTATGAGGGTTGTGGAGTACCGGGTGGGTTATAGGCTCCAGGTGTGTGTTGTTGATTGGGATTAGCTGGAGAAGGGGTTTGGCTAGGGGGCTGCTGAGCAACATGATGTGGGTGACCGTGTGGTCCCATGTACTGAAGGCCTGGAGCCTGTGGTCCTTGAGACTCGTGATGGTGGTGGTAAGGCGTTCCCATGTGTGGCGGAGGCGGTGGCGCTTGCACCATGCGCACCATTTGCTGGTAGGCTGGTTGACCTGGATAAGGCACCTGGAATGGTGGATGCAGCGGCGCTGGAGCCAGCAAGGGTTGTCCAGTTGCCGCTGCCACTTGCATCTGCGATGCTATGTCTGGTGCGCGATGTGACATCATGGGTACTGTGGAAACAGTGCGGACGTATATTTAAGTTTGAGATCTGAGTTCAGTACACTTAGGAAATAGCTAGAGTTAGATTAAAAATAAGAGCAATTTAAAATTGAAAACTTTGAAATTCAAAGTGTCATTCCATGCAATATTCAATATGACATAAACAAGTTTAAATTATCAAACTGTTGTTAACTTTTCCAGGAAGTTTTCCTAGATGTACTGAACTTTTTTTTATAAAATCAGATTTATAAAAGAGCCGAGCGTATTCTTTTTACTTGACATATATCTATGTCATGAAACAAAAGAAAGGCATCATAAATTTGTATGTTTCCTCGTTCAGAAACAAATGTATAAATAATGTTTACTATTATACGCTTGAACGCCACAAATGTGAATCAGTAATGATTCAATAATTGGCTTATGTTAGATTTCAAATTTCATGATACTTTTTATTCTTCAAAACATATAAACTGGAGATAAAATCAACGTAATTTATAAACTTAAACAAACAGCTTTTCTTGAAATGAGACGCTGAAAATAAAAAATGAATAAAAGTAGTTCGTTTGAAAAAGTGAGATAAAAATTCTTCAAAGTGAAAATGGGACAAAATGAATTCTCAGATAAAAAACAAAACGCTAATACGATCATTGATTGATTGTTCTTGTTCCCTTTTTTCTCTGAGAAATCTTTTTGTCCAATTTTTATGCTGAAGAATTCTTTATCCCACTTTTACAAACGTAATATTTTTATTCACATTTTACATTCGGCCGCTCCAATGATCTCATTAAAGGCTCAATTACTGATGCCGATCATTTACTTAAACTCTATTCGCGAACAAAACTTTATAACATAAAAAATTTTCCTCGGCTTTTCTTAAAAGTCGACAAAAAAATCATTTCACTTTACTTTGTGGTAAATTTTTCATTGTCGCTTTAAAAATTTTCGATTTTCATGAACGTGGGGTTATTAAATATTAATATTATATAAAAGTAGTGAAATAGTAATTAAGAAACTCAATTGATACCTAAGTACTGTCCCTTCCGGAACCTTGCCACAGATTGGGATTGGGCTTGAGAGAAAGCAGAGGGAGGTTGACTTGTCATTACATATGCTGGCATGACAACTGTGGCAGACATTGCTGCACCACTGTATTGTGGAGTTTGTGGAGTGTGAGGCCTGCTCGGTGTCGGTGTGCTTGGAGATCGCTAAAACATATAAACACATATGGTATTTTTTATCATTTACATATTATTTTCTCGATGAATTAAAGCTTCTATTTTGCTTCACTCTAAGCCAGATACTGTAATTTCCTGGCCCAGTAAAAGATGTAAAAGATATAAAAAAAAAGTTTCCTTACATAATCTCTTACCGGCGTGAACAGTTTGGCATTAGGATTAAATTCTTTAGCATTAGGGTTCAGCGTCGATTTTTTAAATTGCGCTGTGATCTTCTCGACCACTGGTTCTGGTGCTTGCATTGGTGGAGTTGTTTGCGGTGGTTGTTGAGGAGGAGAGGTTGTTTGAACTGGCATCGGACCAGGTGGAGGTTTGCTAGTAACAATTGGTTCTTCCTGTACTGGCTGTTGATGCTGATGTTGATGTTGATGTGGTGGCTGATGTTGAGATTGTACTTGTTGTTGTGCCTGTTGTGGAGGACTTTGATGCTGATGAGGTTGTTGATAAGCCTGCTGAATATCAGTCTGTTGAACAGGTGTAAAGTGAGGATCTTGATGATGCTGTTGATGTTTTCTAGAAATGGGAGGCGTTTCTTGAGCGGAAGTCTCGTTCAGTTTAAAGTCACGTGAAAACTGTGTTAGTTCAGCGTGGTGCTCCTCTCTTCCTCTTGGAGTTGGGATCTAAAGAAATAAGATAGAATGTATTGAGTACTTACACATATGTATTACATTTCATTGACAGCAGTTACGCTAATTCTACATGGTGGTACCAAAAAATTGTTATACCTTTCTGTGATCTGATTTAGGAGGCATTTCACATCGCTGTCCTTCAACAGAATTCTGTTGCTGAATTGGAGCATGTGGTGCGTGTTGTATTTGCTGTTGTTGATGCGAAGTAGCCATATTAGCCTGAGGGAAAGGTGCCGGTGGAGCCTTATCAGCTTGGTGTCCCTGTTGTCTGCCAGGTCGTTCACGTTTCTCACTCACGTTGTTTTGTTGCTGTTGCGCAGAGAAAGGTACTTGTGGAATCGACGAAGCATTCTGCGACTGTGACTGTGCTGGTGGAATAACTGAAAAAAGGCACAACAAATTAAATTAAATCTTTTCTCCTAATCTGAAAAGTTAATGCTATGGCACAGATACCAGTTAATCTACACGTATTCCCTCTCCCAAATTTTGCTTTGGGAACTCGTATTAAAACTTAAATCTCTAGTAGACTCCGTGCAGTAGCATTTCCTACGGAGAGCAAAAGAGAATTAATAATAAAACGCACCAGGCACTCCTACACTTGGTGGAGGCTGTGTCGTAGGCGTTGGCACGAAAGGCGGAGGATAAGTTACGACTACACCACTTGGTGGCATCCCCACGTTAAGAGGAATCGGATGCGGTTGTGTTGATGGATGTGTAGACATACCCACTGGAATGTTGGCTGATTGCGGAATATTCGCATTTACGTTAGCCGATGGAGGTTGATTAAAAGCATTTTTATTTGGTGTGGGTCCAGGTGAAACCGGTGGTGGAGTAGAACGTACTAGTTTTCCGGCGTTTACGTGTCTCCTCTTTGCTGGTGGTACGTATTTACCTTCGTTGGGTCTCGACTAAAAAATGGAAATAATAGAATTATATTTCATTTCTTTCTTTCTACAAATGATAATCAGTGCTTTATTTAATTACATGTGCCGAATAAATCTGAAAAAAAACTTACCACAGCAGCAAATCTTTCTTCTTCGTCACCGTTTTCAAGGTCTAGTCGAGCCTTGTGATTAGGTTGAGATTCTATCTCATGTGCTATCTCTGCCGCCCTCATTTCCTGATCCTTGAATTCTTTTGTATCCTTACGCTGAAGCGGTAGCGTATATCCAGCCAAAGAGGGTTCAAATGTTGATTGCACTCCATAGATTTGTTCGTTTTTACGAAACATATCATGTACATCCCAGCCGTTCTGCAAAGATAGAAATGATATATTTATCAATTATTTGAAATATATTATTTGCGAGAACTTGTGAAAAATAAGAGAAATAACTCACTGCAGTATCCAGGGCGTAATCATCACCGTTCATGGTAGAAGGAGCATCCCAAGGCTCCAATTCCTTTTCTCGGATTAGACCATTAAATTTACTGATAGCTGTATCTGTTTGGAATGTATCTCTAATAGCGTAGTCCAAATCCACTTCCTTAGCCGTTATTGTTATAATATCTTGAAGCTTAAAAATCAATTTTTCTACGACACTTTCCACGCTAATTTTTCCTGAATGTTCAACTCTGTGTGCCATTTCCAGAACGACATCGAACCTACAGGAAAGGGTTCTGAATACGCCTTCGTATATTGAACCATTTTGAGTTTGAATCTGGAGAAAGTGAATTTTTTTTTGTTTGATTCCAATAATTATAATTCATATGTAGTTAAATTAGAATAGATTAAAATTTAAAGACCTTAAAAGTAGGAAAAATACAAATTTTAAGGACAGTATTTAAAACAAAAATTGATAATAATTATAGAGAAGTGAAATATACACGGAGAGAAAAATCAGCGTTTCAAAAGACGGAAGGACATCGTAGCTTCAAACGACGATTCTTCGTCGTCTGAGACGACGAATATCGTCGTTTTATCCTACGAATCGCTTCGTCGTTTGAAACTATGAAACTCTTGCCTGAATTTTGCTGAATGTAACACGCGCTGCGCAAACATTTCGATATGGGTGGGGCTTATTTTTGGTTGCAGCTCGATCTGCGTTTCAAGCCACGATCCACATCGTTTCAAACGACGAAGCGATTCGTAGGATGAAACCACGATTTCGTCGTTTCAAACTACGGTTCTCGTCGTTTTGAACGACGATCAAGACTCGTAGTTTCAAACGACCAATAAGCGTCGTTTCAAACGCTGATTTTTCTCTCCGTGTACTAATAGATTTTCTTAATTGATCTGTAAACTAGATTATTGTGCTAACTATAAGTGCTAATGACTGGGTCGTTTGTCCTATACAGTTCTAAACTTTAATCATTTTCTTTACATATCATTATTATGTTAAATAGTAAGAATTATTCGACTTTTACTGTTTTTTAGTGACATTCTAATTATTTATACAAAGAAAAGTCTACCAACGATAAGTCATTTATACTTTGAAATTCATTATGAAAATTAATTTAGATCGATAGATTTTTAAACTTTTAAACTTAAACGTTGTTTAGCTTGCAAATATTGAAGGTACTGAATTTTATGAAATTATAATTAAGGCCATTAAATGAAAAAGGGCCCTAACTTCAAAACAGTTTTTGGGAAAATCGAATTTAAAGTGACACACTAGTATTGGATAAAATATATCTTGTAAGTATTGCAATTTGTAGGCATAAAATCATTTGCAATATTTTCTTTTTCTTATGGAACATTATTTAAAGGATTTAAGACGAATTTTCATCACATGGTCAAAAAATTTCTTGGTTGAAGAAAAAACTGAGATTACTACATTATTACAATATTATCTTCTATAATTAGCTTAATGAGTTCACTTAGGGCTCATTTTCAATAGAATTTTAAGGTGTAGATCACACATTACAAGATGAAGTGCTTGAGACTTATTTATAATTTATTTTATTTTAAATTTCGGGTTCAATTGTAACCCCCAACCATTTCCCGGTCAAATTGTCAGCCTAATAAATTAAAACTGGGATTAAAAACTACAAATTTTTATAAAATTTAATATTGTAGTTGAAAATATATATCATAACTGATAAAATACGAAGCAGGGCTCCAAAACGGATGTTAGGCCTGCGACTAACTTTCTAAATTCTGATAACATCCCACATTGAAGCAAGATAAGCACTGAATTTGAAAATATATAAGATATAATTGTTTGGTACCTGAACAATGTTCCCGACAAGACTGGTGATTGCATGCATGAAGTGAGCATTATTATAAACACCCTCTGCTGCTACACTTCTCTCCCTCGCTCGCGGAGATCTGCATTCCAAACAAAAGTATACAATTATTACATTCTTATGCAGAAAACATTCAAAATGTATCTTCAATTATAAAAGCACAATGCAGACCTAGTAGTGGTGTTTGAACGGTTCTTCCTTTTGCTATTCATCCTAACAGACGATGTTTCCTCGTCCGATGGATACCTGCCGCCGGTTTGCTGGGGGCCTTCTCGTTTCCTTGTGGGGACCGGAATTTTGGCAAATTTCGAGTTGATACCTTATCGCCAAAAAATACTGTTAAAACGGTGTTGTTTTCCGAAAGGGGATGGAAAATGATGCTTTAGAAAAGACGGGGAAACGTTAAATCAGCACGGGTGGGATTGAAATGAACGCACCGTAGCTTTCCCGTCGAAGACGTTGACAAGAGACAGAGTTTACTTCTTTTAGGTTATACCTAAAATTCCAATTCACTCGACTCAAGACGCCGAGACAGGTAAAAATGAAATAGACGCGTGCGTGTCACTTTTGTTAAACGCGGAAAACAAAATTACTCGAAGGGACGCAATGCCCAGCACTGTCGAATATCGTACACGGCACGATGCACAAACGAAAGCTGTGCGTGACGTAACTTGCTTGTTGGTTCTTGGCTGATTACGTTTACACCCGACTAGAATTCCGTTTCGACGGAACTCTGAAACGAGCGATATCACCCCCTTTTGGCTTTGGTCACGATAATATGGATATTTGTTAATTAATCAACATCAGAGGAATTGTTAAAACAAGTCGACCGATCGGCCCGATCCGATGTCGAGTTACTCGCCATCTGGTGAAAGTTCGGTGCATTAGCACACATGCAACTCAGCCGCTCAGCGGGCCAGATTTCACTAATCTCTCTAATTTTCACAATTTTCATTATTTTCACAGGAGAAAGCTTTATGAATTCGATGAGTATTTATATTGAAGCGTCGAACTGTTAAAGAGACGAAAGAGCGAGAGATATACCTCTCGCTCTTTTGATATGCAGCAGATAAAAGTGGATGGAAAAAGAAATATGCAAGGAAAAGCTAAAGGGATGAGATGATAGGGAAGTGCAAGAAAGTGGGTGGGTTTCTCTAAACAAAGATAACAATTATACGAACCAAATTGCATATCCACTGCTGTTTTAGTCTGTTGGCGAAACAATGAAAATATGGCTGCAGGGTAATTTTGCACTTTTCGTCCTTTCTGATTGTTTCATTCGATTTTGGGGTTTACAGGGGTTATTCTTTGGATCCCCCCTTCTTGGATCTCCTTCGCGCAGATGTGCGCCAATTGGCTAGTAAATGCACGTCAAAATTCAAATTGAACAAAATGAATGAATATAATCAAGTATTATTTCTTGCATAATGTTTGATTTGAAAGAAGAATTTAATAATTATGTATTAGGAAATATTATTTTCCATCAATTTTAAAAACGTGATGTCCTTAAAATAAGAAATAACTTAATTAGTCAGTAACTCTGATAATATTCACTTTATTTGATTTGAATTTTGAAGAAATTCGAGAGCCAATCAGAAAGTATGTACAGAGAAATGCTCTTTAAGGTTCTTTCACACGTCGCAAAGCAAGCACGCTTGCTTGCTAATCTTTAGGCGGGAAAATTTGAATTATTTTTTTCTAAGTACATCTAAATTAAAAATATTTAGCGGACCGGTGTTTTCTTGATTGTCATTGTTATTAATTATAACTGCAATAAAGAAACCACCCTTCCGCTTAAGAGCATATGTTATTTACCTTGCCAAGGATGCGAAGCAAGTATGCTTGCTTTACGAGATGTGAAAGAGCCTTGAGGATCCCTTATCACACACATGCACATCACCAGACATCACATATGTACACAAATAGCTGATTCAACTGATTACCGAGTCTGTGAGCTGAATAGATGACGCACTAAGCACGTCCATCATACTCAACAATAGAAAAACCATTGTTTCTGTATTTTTTGTGCTCAACTTGAAGTATTTAAAAAAAAAGTGTATAAAAAGCGAGTGTTTTACGTTTCAAAATGTCGAACGATCCAACAGTTCGCATTCTTGCTTTGTTCATTTATCTGTGTCTGTGAATTTATCTCATCATTGATTTCGTTGCACCTGTGAAGTAGTTTCCAGAGTGCCTGGAACAATTGTCGCATTCTCTGAAAGTATGTGATTCATCAAGTACACAAAAAAAGAGTGAAAAGTTAAATATTTTCGTATAAAAATCAAACAATAAATATTACAAAAATGCCGGAAAGTAGCGCAGTTTATCAACCTACGACAGTGGGTTATGCCTATGATAATGGAAGAGATACTCGTGGTTCTGGAGGAATAAGGAGCGGTTTTTCCAGGATTATTTCGAGGCACAAATTGAGCTCAAAAAAATGGCTAGAATGGGTTCTTTTATCTGTCTCCTTTTGTGTCTTTGTTGCTGGTTTGACGGTGATGATCGTCAATTTAGTTTCTGCTGATGATCTAACGAAGAGCAATTCTCAGGATGTAATTATTATTTTTATACTTCTTTATCAATAGTCAGTAATTATACATATAAGAACAGAATTTTTGATTAAGCTTCACAGTTTATCTAATTCAATTTTAATGTTTCTTGGAAAGCGATTTCTCAGAAAGGAGTATAAATATTATTTTTTTCTCTTAACGCTATTGGAGCAACAAAAAGTCATTTCAATTCCTGGTTTTTGAGGCTGCAAAAATAAACTATTCGAAATGTCGTTTAGCCAGGGAGGTTTTTTCGTTTACACGACTTGGTCACCCTAGCCGAAACTTTTCCATTTTAGGTAAACAAATTAGTTTTTCCAAAAAACAAAGAATCAGTACCGATCGTGAAATCGAAAAAACCTCCGTATATAACTAAACGACACTTCGAACTGTTTATTTTGCGATCTCGAAAACCGCATACTCTTTTTCTAACTGAAAGTGTTCCAATAAAGCGATGTTTCTTGTACCCACATTGCCGTTTGAAAAATGAGTAGGTACCACTAAAGATCAAAAAAATGTATAATAATATTCGTTATGTAAACTGAAGAAATAGAATTTTCGAGACATATTGAGATATAGCACTCAAGATAAATTTTATTTTTAATTTCCAACTTGCAGTCAGAAAAGAAGACGCCACCAGTTAAGGATGCGACGACGGAAGTGGAGGAACACGTGGGAAGTGGTTCCGGAGGTTCATTGGCCTTAGGTGCCACGATGATGCTTTTTGGACTCTTGTTGGGACTCGCTTGGGTGTGGCTTCGATTCTTCCGGCGAAGCAAGTCACCGAGAGGTGGACTAACTGGTGGCGGTGGCCAGGTATGTATTTTGCATTCGTAGCTAGTTGTATAATAGATTTTTTGCTTTTATTTATCGCCATGCATCTGTTCCCACTTTGTTCGATCCTTTTCTTTACTTTTTGTACGCGTTGCTATAAAGATGTTGGGCGGTTTGAATCCATCGACTGACTTGCTGGTGGGTTCCACTTCGCAGTACGGGCCTGTACTAACCGAATTGCCGAGCCAGATGAAACTCAAGTCCTCTGATGCCCGAGAAACGCCTGTGACATTGCCGCTTTCCGATCAGGAAGAGGAAACGCACACTCTGATGCAAGAACCATCATCTCCACCAACTGCTTTGAGTGCTTCGAACGTCACTTCCAATCAAATACCAGGATGAGTATTCCGATCAACGCTCGGTATCAATTATAAACAGTACAGAAAAATTTTATTTTTTATCTCTCGAAGGAAAGATTCAGGGCACCGATATTTCCGCGGATCGCAAGCTGCTTCCCTAACTTAGGCTAGACTCGAATCTTTGCGAGCCTTTAGGCTTTTAAGCTCAGTCGACTTACCAATTTTACAATATTTAATACCCGATTTTATCTTTTTCAGGAGCAGTCATTCGGGGTGGCGCTGAATTGGGAAAAAAATTATTATAAACCTGAAATTTTTAGGTTTAGCGAGCCACCCTGAATAAATTTTATGTAAGAAAAATTACATAACTTTCTGCTCAATGTAGTTTTAGATCGTTAGATCACTTGTTCAGATTTATCAAATATCACTATCAGATTCTCTAGTTTTTCTAGATCTCTAGTATCTATCGCAAATTTTGTAGAATCACATTTCTCGATTAGGTAGCTCGAGTTTTTTTACTAGCTACTTTAGGATAGTTTTTTGTTTTAAGTAATTAAGCATAGACAATCGAAAAGGTCCTTGTAAGATGAGTCTACAGATGAATTAAATTAAATAATTACTTACACAAAAATTCAGAGAAAGGATATTTGCCCTCTTTTTGGAATGAACTGAATGAATTTATATTGCTTACGAATCATAAACCTGAGGGCTTTCTTTCGATGATCTCTTCATTTTACTCAAAAAATATGATATGTAATTGTTTTTTTTCACTCTATATGCCCAGAAATAAATAAAGGAAAAATGAACACCGCTACAGAGCGAAAAAATATCTTATTATATTATTTATTAAGTAAAATGAGGAAATCTAATTTTTAAGTTAGGATTTAGAACTGAGGCACTGAAGTTATTTCTCTAGGGAAATAATATTTTATCTTGCCGTTGGAAATATTTAAAACCTTTTCAAAGGTGGGTTGAATCAGAGACGAAATATTTTAATTAGTTATTTTGTGCAAATTGAATCTTATCACATATTTTTTACTTCTTACACATCACAAATTCACATCGATGACTAATCTATTTTATTTACTTATTTTACTTATATATTTTGTTTTGTAATGATTTAGGTAAATTTATTTAAGATTAGGCAGATTTATGATTCCTAATTATACTTTTTTTTTTAATCAGGAGATAAGAAAAACGTTATAAGTTCCGCTGTCGGTTGCCCAAGCGATATAGGTTGACTGAATATTTATGTACCTTCTTTTAATTAAAAAAAATCATTAAATGATTTTAAGAATTGAAACTAGTACTCGGCTATTCTTTTATAGTAAGTTTGGCAAATTTTTAGCAAAATATTTTTTTTTTGCTTGTAAATAAGATTTTGTTTATAATTTCTCCACAGCTTTTTACAACTGTGCGACTCAAGCCTATACAAAGTTTTTCTACTCCGAAGTTTGCACGCCTTTATTCAAACTGCTAAATTCTTTGTTACTAACGAAAACGTGTACTTATTGTCTGAATTTTAATCGAACCAGGTTCATACGTCCACATGATTTTTTTACTCCGTCCAATCAACGATTTTATAAAGAGAAACTGTGAGATTTCTCTTCGATTATTTGTAACCAGTAACTTTGGATCCACACTTTTGGTCTACGCACTTAAAATATTTATAATGCATTGCATTTTTCTCAATATGCGAATTTAATATTGTAAACTTAAGGTTTTTGGGCTCAAGTTCTAACTTTAAAATTCAACGTCTCCAATTTGTTAAGTTAAACGTGGAGATCGAATTTATGTTAAAATTTGGACCCGAGAACTTTAATGACGTTGTCAGAGAGCTTTTGAAATCATAATATCAGTAGTTATTTGGCGTCGACGTTCTGCTAGAGATCATTTTATTATAAAAACTTCAAAAGGTTTTAGGTTTTCAGCATTGAAAAATTAATTTTTATTATACAACGATCTTTTATTTTATATATTTATGTGCTTTTATTGTACTTGAACTTATATGTATAGTATCACTTTCAGATGAGACTAAACTAAACAAAACGCAAATTATTCAATATTTAAACATTCGCACAAAAATTGTAAGATTGCTTTATTTATTAGTGAGATTTATCGTCGATATAGAATATTAGGTCGACCGGATCGACGACGGGGTTGTTTGATGACAGTTGTTAAAATATTACCTCACAATTTTTGGTTGTATATTATCTAAGTGCTAATAAATTGCTTTAAGAATATTCTCCTCTTTTTTGTACAGATGATGTAATGTTAAATAACAATTATTTCACACCCTTCTATTGATTTTTAGGAGTCGAATATTCTAAGTTTTAAATTTTCAAAAAAACCATCACCATTTTGTTAACTTTGAGAATTTTGAAATTTTTCTGTGGGTTTCGAAATAGAATGAAAATACCACGATTCAATAAGAAAAAAATATGTACGTTGGGTTTAGATCCTACAGCACAGGGTAGAATTGGAAGCAGTGCCGCCCATGTGCCCAATTGTCCATTGTTGATTGTTTTCAGAGACGACGCTATCTCTGCGTCATTGTGGACTGTCGTGTTTTTTTGTGTATTTTCTTCGTTTTCAAAACGATTAATTGTCATAAGATTACTGTAACTCCAAAAAATCACCATAATTTAAAAAACAGTTTCGCAATTTCCAACCCCCAGAAAAAACGCTTAGTGTCAATCTCTTTGTGTTGCAAGATTGAGAGTATTAGATTTTGAGGTTAACTAATGCCGCAAAATCACATCACAATTAATTCAAAATAAACTTGGGAATTCTCAATAAAACTGATTAAACTTATAAAAATGAGTAAGCGATTAAAACTAGAGACCTTAGGTTCGTCCCGATCATTGCGTGCACAAAAATCCACACAAACAACAAGTGATCTCACCTCTGAAACTTCTGAGTTTTTTGTTAGCGATAATCAACAAGAGAATTGTAAGAATATTAAAAAATCTGAGAATGTTGAAAAGAAGTCCAAACCTAGAGGAAAAAAACGTTCCCCCATTAAAATAAAATGCGAAGACTTGAAAGAAAGTGAAGAAAAAGTTTCGTTTAAGGTGGAAAGGGGTTGGATGCCAGAAAACTGGGAATCTCTTTTGAAAAATATAAGAACAATGAGAAAAGAGGAAGTTGCTCCTGTGGATGAGATGGGATGTCATAAGTGTGCTGATACAAATGTTAGTAAACCAATATACAGATATCAATCGCTATTGGCATTAATGTTAAGTAGCCAGACAAAAGATCAAGTTACTCACGCAGCGATGCAGAGACTTAAGAATTTTGGCTGCACTCCGGATTCCATTATTGCAGCTTCTGATAAAGAACTTGGAGAACTTATTTACCCTGTCAGCTTTTGGAAAGTATGGAAAATTCTTTTTTATTATTTAAGAATATTTAATGCAAGTTCTAAGCTAAAACATCGATTTCTTCGTTTTACTTTCCAAGTATTATAATTATAAGAATTTTGTGATTAGATCCTTTAATTTTTAATCTACTCTTTTTTATTTTTAATATTTTAATTAAAATCGTTTCCAATTTGTCAATTCCAACCGATTTCAATTCGAAAATTTTTAACTTAAAACAAAATGTATATTTTTCAGCGTAAGGTGGAGTATTTGAAAAAGACTTCGGTAATTCTGAAGGAAAAGTACAACGGTGATATTCCAGATACGGCTGAAAAGTTATGCGAATTGCCAGGTGTTGGCCCAAAAATGGCCCACATTTGTATGCAAGTCGCGTGGGACCAAATTTCTGGAATAGGTGTCGACACACATGTCCATCGAATTAGTAACCGGTTAGGATGGGTGAAAAAGTCAACCAAAACACCAGAAGAAACTAGAAAAGAATTGGAAGCATGGCTCCCGAGAGATTTGTGGGCAGAAGTAAATTACCTACTCGTGGGATTTGGTCAAACTGTGTGCATGCCTCAAAGACCAAAATGTACCGACTGTCTCAATAAGAACATTTGCCCCTTTGCGAAAAAGAATAAAGTGTGCAAGAAGTAAGAAACTCTTCAGAAGATTGTTTTTACAATGATCGTTTTATCGTTAAAAATCTTCGAATCAAAGAGTATTAATATTATTTATTATTATAAAATATTGAGAATATGAAACACTTCAAGACGTTAATACAAAAGTTTGTTAGGTGCCAGTTTCATATAAGTATAATTAAGAAAGTATATTTTTGAAATGTCTAGCCGTTCTGAAAAATTAAATATTCAACCGAAATATACATTTTTTATTTTGTAACTGATTTATTTATTGAACTGTTATTTTAATTTACTAATATTAAGGGTACTGGGACAAAGTTCTAATCTCAAATAATATACTTACATACAAAGACGTTTGATTAGCAATATATAGTATTTATTTACAAAAAACTTACATAAAATCCGCTCTTTAGAGTGAAG
This sequence comes from Synergus umbraculus, assembly GCA_900474325.1. NCBI lineage: Eukaryota > Metazoa > Arthropoda > Insecta > Hymenoptera > Cynipidae > Synergus > Synergus umbraculus. Next base: position 62,022 of record UCOK01008921.1, read on the forward strand.
ATCATGTTTTCTTTCTACCGCGCGTAGACTTTTTCTTAAGCTTTTCTTGTGTTTTAAGCTTCTGCCTCATTTTCTTCTTATTCTTCAAGTGTTCGAATTTTTGCTTCTGTTGAAACGCTTTGCTCTTCTGCACTTCCTTAGTGGCTTTTCGTTTTATCGCTTTTTTAATATTTTTACTTGTTTCCAGTCTTTTCTCTTCCGGGGCTGGCTTTTCTATTTTCATTTTCTTCACAGGTTTCCTTTTTAATTCCATACCAGGAATTTCATCACTATTCTCGCTATTTTCGGAATCACTTTCTTGCTTTTGGTTGTCGTTTTTATCATTTTCGTCTTCGTATTCGACTTCTCTTCCCCCGATCAAACTGTTTCCTTGATCAAGATCAGAGACTTTTAATTCTAAAATACTAACGGTGTGACCATCTTCTTCGTATTCGTTTTGGGAGAGAAGCTCCTCAATTTCTGGCACAGCTCGATAAGATATCCATTTTTTGTAGTCTTCTCGAGCCTAAAAAAATAAAATGCCCTTCAAATGTTTTCAATTCTTTTAAAATCCCTTTAAATATTCAAATGTATTTTCTATTAGATATAGTCAATTACAATTATTAATTGATGTCTAAAATGCTAAACACGTTTTGAGATATAACACATAACCCCAAGAAAAAAAGTGACCACACAAACTTACATTTTTCTTGATTCTTTTCTTTTCTTCTTTCAACTGCTGCTGCAGTTCTTCTTGTGCTTTCTTTCGACGTTGAAGTTTTCTTTTGTGAAAGCCTCCAAGGAAATCTCTATCGAAATAAATATAGAAAATATTGTAAATTTAATGTAGTTTTTTTTTTATTATTTTTGTTTTCTTAATAAATTTGTACATACTTTCTTTTTTCTTCATCGAATACTAAATTAAGCTTGGTTTTACGAGCTCCTTTACTATTAATTTTCACTTTATTTGTCTTTTGAGTCTTATTTTTAACATTTTTCATATTATTCTTCATATTGATGCGATTAGCTATATTATATTATGTATTTGACATAACACGTGGTCCGCCGTCCGTGAAGCAGTGGCCCCAACTGAAGCCCCGTACTCTACTGCGCATGCGTTGCACTTGGTATCTGATTGGTTGACACAATCCGTCTTCGGCCTTCTTATAACGCGCATGCGTCGCGCAATTTATACTTCACCTTTATTGGTCGTATTTCGCGGGAATTTTTGAAGCACTAAAAATGTAATTCAATTTTTATGAATAATTCATTTTATTCTAATAAATAAAAATATATGTCAACTGGATCACTAATTAAAATATTTGAATTCAAATATTTTTATTTACACATTAATAGAAAAATATTTTACGGAGCAGTTTTTTATTTAATTTAATTATAAAAAATTACATCTGCAAAAATGAAAACACGGTTCCTTAAAAAAATGTTTACATTTCTTTAAATTATTCTCAGTTATTTAAATTATTCTAAATTCTTCTGAATTTCTGCGATTTGTTTTAAATTTGATTCCAAGTTATTAATAATATAATACACGGAAATATAATTATGTAGAAAGTCTGGGTCTGTATAAAAACAAGTGTATGGATTTAAAAAATGCATTATTATACTTTTCGATAGAGAATTAGTTACAATTAACTATTAACGTACATTTAAATGTTAATAAGTACGTTACTTAGTTCAATAATTAATTAATTACGTCGACGTCTGACTCTAGAAATTCTCCACGCGTTGGGTTCTTCATATTTGTTGTACAATGGTTCTAATCTCTGGTTCTTCTTAAACTTGCTCAATTTCGCCGGATCGCTGAATTTGAAGAAAGCTGGTGCGTATTCCACTAACCATCTGGGATCAATGGTTGTCACCTCTCGCATGTATTCTTTCGTTGTCTGAACCAGTTCATGGTAAATTACCTAAACATAAAATTTGCAATTAATAATCTTTCTCTAAAAACTGAATCATCTAAAACACTCGCAACAAGAGAATCTTTTGAACTGCGTTAAATTTCCATGAAAATTCTTCAAATTACTGATAATAGCAAGAAACAAATTGTAAGAATAAAATTGTACAAATTAGATATTTCTTTATCAAACAAAAGAAAGAGCAATTAGTCCTAGTTAAATAAAATTCAAAGGTCTTTAGAAATTCGTTTTTATATATTTATAGATATATTTTTTACATACCCATTCTGGTTGACGGTTGAACAACGCACTGCTAGGGTGAATATAGACAACTTGGCTGTCTACCAAAGTTCTATAACCTTCTTGTGGATCTTTTTTCGCAGCATTTCTAAAGAATCCAGAGCATATCGCCTTTTGAACACGAACTGTATTCTTTCCAGCGGAAACGACGTCTAGTTTGTGTCTGTCCATAATTCCTAAAAGCTGTTTACGAACATCTTGTGCCCTCTTCAGTGTTCGAATCTGTACAAAATTCTCGTAGCACCAAGCATTACTGAATTTGTTATTTCTCCACGAGTTATAAACCGCTAAAAGAGTTAGATGGTCTCCCTCTGCTTGGTTAAACTTTGCTTTCTTTTGATCTGCCAAGGCCTGCTTATCTTTCGGTCTGCAAAACAAAATTTTATATCAGTTATATGGGTTCATTATTCATTATTTTCACAAAAATAGGGGAATAATTTCTTTTGAATAACATTATTAACAAAAATAATTGAATTTTAAACAAAAAACTGTGAATGATAAAATCTTTTTAGAAAACAAACCTATAAAATACATTCTGCACAGACAGCATACTGACGATAGTTAAAATTTCTTCTGAGCATTGTAACTTAACACTCATAATCAACATTTTGGATAAATTAGGCTCTAGCGGAAACTCCGCCATTCGTCTACCCAATCGAGTTAAAAGTCCTTCGTCATCAAGAGCGCTTAAACTGTGTAAGGCCTCCAAGGCCATTATAAGCGATTCGACGGGAGGTGCATCCATGAAATCGAAATGGAGTAAATCGTTAATCCCCATTGTCTTCAACTGCAAAACTGTCGTCGCAAGATTGGTGCGTTGAATTTCCGGAACTGGAGTTGGAAGCATTTCATCTCTGTAAGCTCTTTCAGTGTACAATCTGTAACATTTTCCTGGTCCTGTTCGACCGGCTCTACCAGCTCGCTGTAGGTTTAAGTGGAATTATTTTTATAAATAATAAAATAATATAATAATAATAATAATAATAATAATTTTTTATTTCTCCCTACCTGTTTTGCAGCAGCTTGACTGATAGGTGTAACGTTAAGACTGTCCATACCAGTTTTAGAATTGTAAACCTTTTGTTTGACGAATCCAGGATCCACTACATAAAATATTCCGTCAATAGTTAAACTCGTCTCAGCTATATTCGTAGCTATGACGACTTTTCGGGAACCTGGCGGTGCGGGTTCGAAAATCCTGGTTTGCATTTCTGAAGGAAGTGCGGAATAAACAGGAAGGATAATCAAGTCAGGAACATCCTTTCCGAGTGATTTCATACGTTCATAGAGAATCTCGCAAGCTGTGTCGATTTCCTCCTGACCAGTCAAAAACAAAAGAATGTCCCCAGGAGGCTCACGCAAGTGGATTTGCATCACTGTTATCAAAGAAGCATCTAGGTAATCAGTTTCGGCTTCTTTTGTATACATAATCTGAAAACATAAAAGAAATTAACAAGAAGACAATTGTAGCGCAGCTTGTTTAGATTTCGAAGGCAACAATTGAATTAAACGGATGCACGAAATGCTTATTAAACTGACGGTTGAATGTATTTTGATTTTTTTAAATTGAAACTTTACTGAATGAAATGTCTTACCTCAACTTCAAAGGTTCTGCCAGGAATCGTGAAGATTGGAGCTTCAAAGAAATATTGAGAAAATTTAACAGAATCCAAAGTAGCGCTCGTTACGATCAATTTCAAGTCTGGTCTTCTACCGACAGCTTGTTTTAAAAGACCGAATAAAACATCAGTGTGAATTGTGCGTTCGTGGGCCTCGTCCAACATAATAACAGAATAGGTTTTCAAATCTAAGTCCATAAGACATTCTCGTAAAAGCATACCGTCTGTCATGTACCTGTGAATAATTGAAAAATATTATTATAATTTATTCTATTTTCTATTTTATATATTTTAAAAACATTCTTCTTATTACGTAGCAAAATTCGATTTAGAGTCTTACTTTATTTTTGTTTCTGGTCCAGTGCAGTCTTCAAATCGAATAGTGTAACCAACTTCCTGGCCCATTCGACAACCAAATTCCTCAGCGACTCTTTTAGCAACCGACACAGTTGCAACACGGCGAGGCTAAAATACATGAGAAAAATTAAAAATTAAATTATTATTATTATTAAAAAAACTAATTAATATTATTAATTAATTTGCTAATTATATGATTTTCTCTTACTTGTGTACATCCAATTTTGCCACAAGATGTGAAACCTGCCTCTGCTAAATATTGCGTGATTTGTGTAGTTTTACCTGAGCCCGTTTCGCCAATTACGATTAAAATTTGATTATCTGTAACTGCTTTAATTAATTCTTCGCGCAGTTTAAAAATTGGAAGAGTCTTTCTTTGTTCTAGGAGAGTTAGGTTTGTTTTCTTTCCGAAAGAAGTTTTTTTACCACCGATTACGTGCTTTTTCCACTCGGGTAAATCTTGGGTTTGGAGACCAATACCACGTGCGCTCGCTGCGAGTGTACGACTTTCAACTGAAATATAAAACGATCGTTAGTTTCATTAGATTTAATAAAATAGAAACGATAAAAAAATTGAACTGATTTTGATGTTCTACCATCTGGCAAAGGATCGATCCAATTTTTGTGAAGTCCTGTGGGTGCGGAATCCACTTCCTGTTCCCTTTGGAGCATTTTCTGCTCTCGTCTTTCTTTCGCCAATGCACTTTGCATCATCGCAGCTTGAGCCAAAGATCCATCTGGATTTTTCATAATTCTCACTGGACTCAAATCGTTCAATGATCTCCCGTGTCCTTGTAAAAAGGGAGGTTCTTCCTCCACTAATTCGATTTCTATGTCCTCGTCCTCGTCATCATCCCTTGGTAAAATTCCCGTTTCCATATCAAATTCTGGAAGTTCGCTCCTAAAACACAAATTAAACAACGTTCCAAGTTAGAAAAATCATAATTAAGAGACTGAAAAACTAAAACTTGTACAAAATATGTCAATTTATTTAAATTAAAGCACTTACCTATCGATACAAGATGCTGCGAGCATTTGTTTGATTTCCCACTTCTCAGGAGAAGATAACCTTTGAACCCTTTTCCTAGAGTAATTTTCGTCCTCGTCATTATTCGCTTGAAGCTCTAGCAAGGAGGTTGGGCGATCTGGATTTCGCAAGTGTTTCTCGTCCTCCTCTGTCCTTGTTATATTCACAACTGGATTGAGATCACGTCCAGTTTCTTGATCCACTTCTTTCATACTCAAAGAAACTTTCTGTCCAGTGATATTGAGAACTTTAACGAGGACTTTTTGTCCCCTGGATACAACATCACCTGCATTTGCAACTTTTCCTTCCCTCCTCAGCTGTGAAATATGCACCAGGCCTTCCCATCGGCGTCTCAATGACTCGAGTTGAACGAAACAACCAAAGGCAACGATATTGGCGACTTTTCCAGGATAAATTTTACCTATTTCAGGTTCCGTAGAAATTTCCTCGGCCGAACGAGACCTTGACCTTTCCGATTCCATCTTTGGATGTTTCGAATCTCTGCGATCGTCCATTTTTGACTTCCTGCTTCTGGATTTTGACCGTCTACGATCTCTGGATCTGTGTCGCCTTTTGTCTCGCACTGCACGATCCCTAGATTTTGAGCGTCGACGAGATCGCGAACCGGACACTGAACGACGGCGAGAACGAGTTCTTGATGTGGATCTGGATCTGTTTCTCTTTTCCTTTCGATTGGGCGATTTCGACTTGTGTCTTTTCCGATCCGCTGATCTGCTTCTCCTTCTTTCTTTGCTTTTATCGATTGATTTAGAGCCTATGGCTTCTAAAGATGCCATTGCTTCGTTGACAATATCATCATCGTTCTCATTCTCTACTTTTGGCAATTGGTTTGGTATTGCCAAACCTGGATACCTAATTGAGATGGCATCTTTCTTTAAGTCTGGAGGCGGTTTCATGTGCTGAATTATTCTGAGAAGATTCTCCATGAAGGAATCCTAAAAGCGTTAGAAAATATATTATTTAATTGCATTCTTATAATTTATATTATAATCATTTATACTTTTAAAGTTTTTTACACATTTAGTTTGCTACTTACAGAAAAGTCTGCTTCATTTTCTTTTAGCGCTTTCTTAAATTTATCGAAAGTATTATTCTTTCCTGCTAGATGAATGATGAATTCCGCTGCAAGTAAAAAATGTGGTTATAAGCCCTTTATCCATGAATGGAATAGTATTTAAAGCCTCATAAATGAATTGTAAGAAAATTATATCAAACGTCAAAAATCGAAATACGTTTGTTCTACAACTTACCTAAATCCTTGTCATTTATCCCCAAATGATTTTCTAACTCCGTGCATATTTTCGACACTAGAGACAAACGCTCCAACTCTGATACTTCGTCAACTTCCTCCATGATTAAATTAGAAATAACTTTTTAATTTGTTTATTGTTTTGTTGTTTTGTTCATTCTACGATTTTCAGCATTGTCAGTTCTATACTTTTGAGAAGGTTATGTTTGAGTAAGTTGAGAGAGTGTACGTATGTATATGTATATGTATTTTGTCATACTAGAATCTAGTAATATTGCATATGTATTCTATAACCTAGGGACATTTTTGTTTACTGAAGCTCGCTTCACTGAAGTTCACCAGATTTTGTCAATTTGCCAATCTGGTATTTTAGTAAGTTCATGCTTGCAGCCACCTTATCATCTTTATCAGCTGTCTGCTGTAAAAATTTGACATTTGATTAAAAAACAAAATGCCGAAGCGTCTCCGTCACCGTGCGAGTTGCTCGGTTTTGTCTTTTTATGCGCTCTCTGATCCATTGTTGAAGGATTGAATACTTGCAAAGGAAAAAGAAACAAGTAAATATCAAACTTAATTTATTGACCCTATATGCCTCTCACTTTATTCGATGTTGAATTAATCATACTTTGTAGACTTACTTTATCTTGAACCTTTTGAACTAATTTTTAACGTTATATCGGTTGAATGAAATGCGAAATTCGAGAAAAATGAACTTAATCTTATCTCATATCTTTTCAGTGCCTTAATTTGAATCGGGTGTAGTACTTTTTTTTCCTTTTTATTCAAAATCTGAAGGAGGGTCCATTGTTGCTGGGCGCTTTTTTATTCATGTTTTCCCTCCTTCTGCTCCAATTATCTATATGTCAAGCTCAAAATAATTTCACTTTATTTCGTGTCGAGGTCAATTTTGCATTATAGAAAGTTATTTAATGTCGATTAAGATATTTTTAATTTATCATTTTAATATCTGAAGTTTCTAAAATTTTTAGCAAAAGTATTTAGTTTTATGAAACAAAATATTTTTTTCTAATTGAAAACTCTAAATCTAATATTTTACAACTCATAAATTTTAGACTTTCGAATTGAAAAGCACTGAAAATTTTATTTAAATTGTCAATATGTATTTAATTGGGAAAATGTCTGAGATTCTGAATCCAATCTACAATTTTAATGACAATTTTCGTCACTTCCTTGTGTACTTTGTTTTATAAAAGTTATACAAAATTTATAAAGTATATTTATCATTTTTTTTATTCCGGTAGTGTCTTCTGACTATTAAAAATTTTTCAAGTCAAAAAGAGTAACGAGAATAAGGAAAAGGTATTGAAAACATGTCGGGTGGAGAGAGAAAAAAACGCGGAGATCGAGGACATGGATGGGAGGAAGCTGGTGCTGAATTTTATCAAGAAAGCTATCCTGCAGCAGTGGAAGCTGATTTACAACAAGCTTTGCAAAGAGACCCTTCGCACATAGCGACTTTACTGCCTAGTAAAAAATCTCGAGTTGGTTAGTTTTTTTTTATTTCATTAAAAAGCGGTAATATTAAAATATTCATGCAATTTATTAAGTCAAATTATAGTATTTAGAAAGAATTATAAAATTAAGTAATACATAAAGTACTGTATTATTTTATAAACTGACAAAAAAATTATCAAATTTTTTATTTCAAGCTACTGCAAAACGAGTTCGACATGAACCACGAACAACTCTCAGACGACGTACGAGCACTCGTTCTCGATGTGCAAGTACAGCGAGAAGAATGTCTACAAATGTTCACGATGCTCAAGTTTCAATGCTTCCTGATTTATCAGAAAATCTTTCAAACGAGGAACGCACTTGGGAAGAAATCATGCAAATTAAGGCGATGCCAGTCTGCATGGCTCAGAAAATTCAGCTCAAAAACCAATTACAGGTAGCTTTAAAAAATTTTGAATGCAGAGTTTAGGAAAAGTTCAAATCCCACATATTTAAAAGAATACAGAGAACTCTTTTCTTTTATAAACTAAAATAACTTAGGAATCTTAATTATATTTCAGAGTGCCACAAAGCTAAGACTTCAAGGTTTCGACCAGCTGAAATGGCAGCGCAGGAAAGCCTGGCAACAGTTTCAAAGTCGAATGAAGGAAACCTACTCAAAACTGTCCCTCTGGAACGGCAGCTTAAAAAAAATTGGTGGCAATTTTGGAATGGGTATCGTAGCCTACTTCCTCTTTATCAAGTGGCTCCTCTTTCTTAACCTTTGTTTGTTCTTAATCATCTTCACATTCCTCATCCTCCCAACAATTCTTCTTGAACCTCCACAGTCTGAAATCTGCTCCCAAAACAATACAAATGTTACCAATAGCATAGATTGCTGCAGCGAACTCTACCTAAACGGATCTAAGGAATCATCAGTACTAACCGATTTCATGCAAGGCAGTAGTTTTCTAGAACACACTTTACTATTCTACGGATTCTACGCTCACAAATCCTATGGAAGCGTCGAATCTATTTTCTACGATTTACCTCTCGCCTACATCTGCGTTATGATGTCAGTCTTTCTCATGAGTTTAATTGCAATTGTAAGATCATCAGCGAGAGAATTCAGAGAAAGAGTTGTAGAAGGTGAGGGGCAATTTTATCAGTATTGTAACTTGATATTCGGTGGTTGGGACTATTGTATAAACAACGAAAAGGCAGCAGGAATAAAACACAAGGCTCTTTTTAACGAGATGAAAGTGCTTTTAGCATCAGAGAGACTCGAAGAAGAAAGACAAAATAGAACAAGAGAAGAGAAAGTGAAACTTGGGTTTGTTCGTCTTTTCGTGAATTCCATAGTCTTCTTGGTTCTGGGCTGTTGTGGTGTTTTTATCTACTACATCATCAACTTTTCTTTCGACCAGGTCAGCTCAAAATCTAATCAGGTCTACGACATGAGAGACATATCTGTCAACACTCTCAGTCAAATCCTATTCGAATTCTTACCCTATATTTGCATCGTCGGACTTAACATAGTTGTCCCATTCCTCTTTCGATATCTCGTAACTCTAGAAAATTACAGTCCCTTATTCGTAGTCCGAGTCACTCTTTTCCGTACGATTTTTCTCAGACTTGCGTCTCTCGCAGTTTTGCTTACGAGTTTCTATAAAATGATCGTTGGTAAAGTTCCTGAAAATGAATGTACTGATGAAACTAGCAATCGACCCTTGTGTTGGGAAACTTTCGTGGGACAGCAGTTCTTAAAACTTTACCTAACAGATTTTATTAGCCAAGCTTTTCTCACCCTTTTCATTAATTTTCCAAGATCATTTATAGCTCGTCATTCAGAGAGTAAGGTTCTCAGATTCATTGGAGAACAGCAATTTGACTTGCCAAAACAAGTTTTAGATGTTGTGTATTCTCAGACGATTTGCTGGCTCGGATCCTTTTTCGTACCACTTCTTCCACTTGTGGCTGTGATTGGATCCTTTTTTGTGTTTTATATTAAGAAGTTCGCTTGCCTAGTCAACAGTACTCCATCAAGTCAGGTTTATAGAACGAGCAGGTCAAAATCTTTATTCATGTTTGTTCTCCTGGTTACTTATATTTTAGCAATTATTCCAGTTGGATATTATGTCGTGAAGTTGACTCCCTCTAAAGCATGTGGACCTTTCAGAGGATTGGGGAATGTTTGGTCTCTGTTGTTAGTGACATTTTCGCAGTTCCCGAACTGGGTTCAGTCGATTTTTTCTTTCTTGGGAACTGCAGGATTCGGTGTACCAGCTTTTGTTATTTTAGGGTTACTTGTTTATTATTATTTTGCAGTGGCCACAGCGAATAAACATATGGTGACTGTTCTTAAAAATCAGTTAGTTTTGGAAGGGCATGATAAACAGTTTTTGCTGAATAGACTTAGTGCTTTTATTAAGCAACAGCAGGAACAATCAAAGTACCATCAAGGAGCTGATTTAGGAACTTTTACGTAGACTTGAGGATGAATTTTCCTAACTTTTAATAAGTAATATAAATCGTTATCACCGTAGTTTTATTTATGCAAACAGGGTATATGATTCATCGATAATTTTATACATACTCTAGTCACTTCTTGTGAGTTGTTCAAGGAGTTACAGTCTGATTTTAGATATATGTATACTTATTATCTATTTATTTACAATTTTATACAGCGTTTCATTAGAGTTGTCTTTTAGTAAAATTTGATCTCTAAGCAAACCTTTAAGAAACTTTACATTAGTATTCAAGTTTTGATATGTCTTTCTTACTTCTCTTTTCAATCCATTTTGAATTTCTGTAATTCAACAAAAATAACAAAACGCATTTTTTACATTTTGGTACGAGTTTTTAAAGAAAATTTATCACTTTTTACAATAGTATCTCTTCAAGTTTTAGAACTGTTCGTTTTATGCTCAATTTTAATCCGCAAACTTTGCTCCATCTTCGCTCATCACTCTTTATCAATAGATCCTTACTTTATTAAAAGTGGAATTATAAAAGTTATCTGTGTGATAAATTCAGAACTTACTTTTAAATTAGAAACTTTTATTCTGATAGGAATAATGTTGTATATAAAATATACACTTTTTATAATACCAATATCTATAATATATGTATGTCATACTTTAATTTTAATTGAGAAGTCATTGAAATCATCGTGATAAAAGCATCGTTAGAATGAGCTTAAAATATATTATATACAATTTTGGGCTTAGATACTCTGCAATAGAAGACAGCTTCAACAGCTGTTAGATAAATGATTCATTAATTTAATATTAACGATTGTAAGGATTTGTATAGTGTCCAGCGATAACAAAAAGACGTGTCTTCTTTAAATATTAATAATGTACCATTTTAATTCATAATGTTTAAATTTTAATTCAGAAAAGCTATTTACGATTTAGAATATTATAGCCTCTCGTCAACTCTCATACAATTTAGCCAAAGAGTTTTTTTTAAGAATTCTAATTTTTGGAATTTATTTCTTTACTTGTGGATAAAATTTTCTTTCAGATAATAAAATAGATCTCTATTTAAGAATGTAAGTATTATGTGAGATTCGAGTTTGTGTGATTCAATTAATCAGAAGTTTCTTTACGAATTTTTCTTGAGTGATTTTTTATATTTGTGAAATTTTTTTACTTTTGTTTTAATGAAGACTAAGAATGATTTATATACTACTTTTGAAAATGGTATTGACTTTTGTTATCAAATTTAGCCATTTATATCGAGACTGCATGAAATATATAGTACTGTTTGTAATATACGGAAAGTATTAAAATATTTTCTACACTTAAGTTACTCACGTAATGAATGTATTTATACTTAAACTGAATATTCAAGAATGTATGTACTACATGTATGATTGTGAAGGATTGGATATATTAAAGTATTCATCAGAATTTAATTTTTTCATTTCATTATTTAAATTATTATTTACGAAGAAAATGATTTCACTTAAAAAAGAAAACTTACGTTTATTATAAAGATGAAAAATATTCCATTTGTTTCAAGCGTATCAGTTTTTAAATTACAATAAAAGGGGTTTTAATCTTCACACATAATCGATTCGTTATAGAATTTCCTCTTTGATTTTACTCGGACTTGACTTCCTGTTTTACTGGGGCATGAAGCTAAAAAAAAAGAAGTTTGATTTATTTTTGTGTATTTAATTAATTTTGTTCCCTCATGAAATAGAAAAAGTTAAACTTACAGCTTCTGCAATGTCGATCCAATTTAAAGCTGCAATCACTGCGTCGTTTTTCGAAGGAATCTTGTCATAATTCCAATATGTAAATTGCGTAAAAATTCCAGTGGAATAAAGATTGCGTTCTACGTTTTCCGTTTCTGGTTTTTTGTATTCGAAAAAAGTAACACCTGTGTAACCATTGGGCACTGTTACTTTCTGTCCTTGAAGTGGATGGCCTCGGAATGTTGCATGGAAATCTAATACAAACGATAAAGAAATTCTTTAAAAACTGTTTTCAACTTATTTTTTAATACTCATAATAACAACTTTGCCAGTTTTTGAGTTTTGAATTTGGATATTTTATTATAATTTGTCAAATATTCTAACCTCAAAATACTTACATTCATCATTTTCTGGGCGAATATAGGGCTCAAAATACGAAGAGACTTTGGCAGATTCATCACCCTGAATTTTACATGGCATAAGGTGCAATACAGGTTCTTTTTCAACAATCTCTTCCTTTTTAAAATGTAAATGTACAGCCATTGTCACGCTTTTTGAGAACCACCAAAATTGACCACAGTTTGTTTTGTTTTGAGATTGAGACCAAAAATCCCGCGCTTTTGGAAACATTAATTAATTCGATTTTGAATCGCGCGCCAGATTACATCCAATGGCAAAAATTTCTCCAGCGGAAAGTGGAAGTGTGATCACGTGATGCGCGCGCAGGGCCAATTTTGACAGCAGACAGCATTGTTTAATGTTTACACCACACTTTTGTGACGATAGAGATAGCGTGCTACAACAATGTCAGACGGTAATTACTTTTCTGTTATTATTAAATAATTCCTGACGTTTAATGACATTTTATTGGATTCTATAAATAAATAGGAGCATACATAATTATTTACTTTAGTGATTTGTAGTTAATATAACAGATTAAATACGAAGCGAAAATACAAACCTAACCTCTTTTCGGCGAGTTTTATTCTTTGAAAAGTGACAAAACATATAATATAGATGTACATAATAGTAAAATAATTTAAATTTAATTTTAAAAATTAAAATATGTACTCAAAAATCCATAATAAATTGTTTGTTTTTTTTTTCAGAGGAAGTAATTCGTCGAAGATTGTTAATCGATGGCGATGGTACAGGTGACGACCGTAGAATCAATGTTTTATTAAAATCTTTTATAAAATGGGTGAACAATCCAGACGCGGATAATATTTTGCACGAGAGAATGCTTTCTCAACTTGCTCAGTGCGAATTTGCACAGAAAAAATCGCGATTTGTGTCCAATATGAGCCAAGAAGAATTAAGAAATTATGAGGCACTTTCCAAGGAAATCGAAATTGAAATCGAGGAAGCCAAAAAAGATATTGAGCAGACGAAAATTGAATTAGAAGAAGCAAAACGCGTTCGTAAAAATAGGATAGAGTACGACGTTATGGCCAAGGTTATTAGTGAACAACCCGACCGTGTAGAAACTAATGCGAAACTTGCGAGATTGCGAGATGAATTGGGTAGCCTAAAGGTAAATTTGAAAATCAAGTACATATCAATTTTTACTCCTGCAAATGATCAATTTCAACAATTGTTTTTTAATGTTTCACTAGGAAAAGTCTGAACAATTGGAACGCAAATTGGAAATGAGAAGGAAACAGTTCCATGTTTTGATATCTTCGATTCATTCGTTACAAGGAATGTTGGATGACGTCGATGAGGAAATAATGGACGTGAGTCTCGAAAATTACGAGGATACGGACGTTCCGATGTCTCCAAAAGTAGAATCATAACGAGAAAAGGTAATATTAACACAGTGTCTTACAAAAATTCTATTATATTTTTTAACTTGAGAGGCATTTACTGAAACAGTAAATGAAATGTTTACATTTAATATAGTTTGTCTTCCTCACTTGTCGAAAAAACGCTTTAGGTAATTAATTAAAAAAGGGAACCATCATACTTAGATTAATTTTAAAGTGGATCAGTGTTATCTTCCAATTTTAAGTTTCATTTTGCTAACTTTAGGAACATGCCTTATAGTTAAAGAAATTCTCGTTAATCGATTCAAAGTTTCCTGGTCTGAGTAATTTTTTGAACATTGCTTCAAATTCTTAAGCTTCTCAGTAGAAATAATATCGTACGATCTTTCTTGAATAGAATGCAAGTAATTGTGGTACAAATCTCGTTGCAAAACTAGTAAACTCCTGGGTTCTATTAGCAAACTGAATTCATACTTCGGTGGGTTTTCCTAAAATATATAAAATTATTTTATTCTATTATTAAATAATTTAGTTATAAATTTATACAAATGAAAATTTGTATTGCAGAACTTACGACTTCTTCAGTCATGAGACGTTCGTAAAAATCTAAAACAGTATGAGAACCGCAGCTGATAGTGCTAACGATAGGATGAAAAAGCGGTCCGTCTGAATGAGCCTGGCAAAAATGTAGGAGGAAAATATAATATAGCGATGTATAATTATTAATATGTATCTTCATTGCATAATATTTAGGAATAAACTTTTTTAAGTATTCTTATTTTAATAAGTTTTTTCAATTTTATAAGTTTGAGTCCTTACCATGATACCCTGCCCAGGTAAATATTCATTAATTAGAACGTGATTTGGTTTCTTCGATTCTTCAAAAACGTTCAACTCCGATATTTTGTTAACGTATTTTTTTAGCCACTATAATAAAAAAACTTTACATATTATGAAATAATATTTTACTCTACTTTTATCTTAAGATTAGCAACAATTATTAAGAAAATTTAAATTGAAAAAAAGTCGAATAGAAAACTTACACTTGGTATTTCTTCGGCTATCATTCCTTTTGGATGAGGAATTCCACCCCAATTTTGCAATCTTCGATGGCTTAATTGTGTCCATTTTGGCAATGGAACTTTATTAACAAATTTAATTATTTCTTGTTCTTCCTGTTCTGTTATGAAATTCGGTACATAAATTGCCGAGGAAGGCAGCTGAATTAAAAAGAAAATGTGGCTTTTATTACTATTTATTTATTTAGTCAACCTATTACATTTATTTTATTGAAAATTATTTTCAAATCAAATTAATTTATGAATTGCATTAATTGAACTTCATAATTTTAACATAACCTTAAATATCCATACTTTTATCGTTTTTATATATTTGAAATATTTATATAAATACCTGATTAACGATATTATTCCTTAGAATATTATTTTCAAATTCACCGTATTCCATGGTTTCCATTTTCTCAAGATTTTCTCAAAATGCTGAAAATTATACCAAATTTGAAGCAATAAAGCCGCAATCAACAAAAACAATAACACAACTGCAAAATAACCTATGTACGCATGCGTGCGTGTTGTGTTTTGTTTTACAGCTCGATGGCAACTGACAATGTATTAAATGTATAAAACAATTGATACAATTAATCGTTATTAATTAATTATTTGTGAATTCCATGAATTTGTGATTCAAATTCGTAGTCTGTGAATGTCTGAAGTTCCTGAACTTGTGAAAGCAAATGTTTGTTGCAATTTCGTCTGCTAAAAAATGGTCTGCTAGGATAATATGTGTATTAAATTTATTTTCTAAGAAAAATTCTTCAAAAAACAAATTAATAGGATTTGATAATTTCGATTATTAAATTATTTTTCTTATTTACGATTACTAATTAAGTATAAGTGCTTTAAAAAATAATATAAACAAATGTCTAGAATCAAAACACAATGATGACAGCTGTCAAAATAATCATATTTCGGTCTTTTTGTAAATTTTATAAATAACCATGATTTTAACAGGATTTTTTATAGTGCTTTTGATTTTACACAAATAAATTCAGATAGATGTTTATTTTATACTCTACATAATGTTGGAAATAAAATCTTCCAGTTTAATAGACAACAGTTCCGAGTAAGTAATGTGATTTAAAATTAAATAAATTCGGTATATAAAAACTATTTTAATATTCTGGATAAAAATATTTTTTGTGTCTCAGGGAAAAAGGTTCGTTTCTGTCAGAACTTTTAAAAACGGAAAGTTTAGATAGTAATTTGATGCAATTACTTTATCAGGTAAAATATGCTATAAATGATTTGATTTTAATTAATTTTCGTGTACTTTATAACAATCAATATTTTTATAAATTTTATATTCAATTATCAGTTTCTCCTGACCTATGATTTCGAAGCCACTGCGAAATGTTTACTGAAGGAAGGAGATAAATTGGGTTATGAGAAACTCAATGCAAATGTTTCTCCTAAAGATTTAATTTCAGAGGAAGCATGTAGCAAAATTTTATCAGAATTCAAATCAAAAGATTGGAAAAAATTTTTCAAGGTAATTTTCCATTTTCAAATACATTTTACTATTTTAAGGGTTAAGCTTAACACTTGGGCCCAACATCCTTAAAAATTATTTTCTATTCTCTAAGTAAAAATTTTCAGTTATGGAATGATTCTGTACCTGAAAGTATAAAATCAAAGATGGATTATAAAGCACTCACTATGAAATTGCGAGTTTATTTCGCAATTTTACCTATGCGATCAGAACGTAAGTGTTTTATTATCAACTTTTCTTTAAAATTTTAGTTTACTTTTTTTATATTAATATCTATTTATTATCACAGAACTAAAAGGTTTGAGCTTCAAAGAAATGCAAAATGGTATTAATGAAACTGAGGACAGTCATGAAAGTGATCAAGTGAGATTTTAATTATATTATAAAAAATAAAACAAGTTGCTTAAATTAAGAAAAAACTTAATTTGGAAAAAATACTTATTTTATATTCTTCTAGGATATTGAAACTGCTCATGATATACAAAAAGCAGCATGTATGAATCAACTCGAACAATATTTAAAAACAGATGGAAGGGATTTAATAAACTGTAATGCTTTTATTCCATTTTTTGCTTTACCTTACATGGAAAATCCAATAAATGATTCTACAGTTTCGCATATTTTTTCAACAAGTTGGGCCGACGATTTGAATATTAATCTTAAAATGTTCCTGGTAAAACACAGAGAGGTGAGCCAAAAGTAAATACAAAATCTCTCTTAACAAACAGTTAAAATTTTTTATTGTTATGTCTAAAAGAAATATATTTTATAGATCATATTTCCGAAAATAAGTAACACACCATCGACAAATTCGTCCACAAAATCATTCACAATCACACACAGCTTATTGAATAACAAAAAACAAATTGAACAAATAGAACAGAATTTGAAAATTCTCGATTCACTTGATTTTGAAGATATAGAAACAACAAAAGATCTTTCAAATGATTTTTTGAAAGACGAAAAATTGGAATCTCTAAATACACATTTTGAAGATTTGAGAGATGATTGCGTGCAAATTATTTCGAATGATAGAAATATACAAATTTTTTTCGACGAACCAGAATCAGAGGAAGAGTTTCTTTACAAGAGAAAAACGAAAGTAAAAAAGTCAGTCCTTTTGAATTACTTTATTATTTTACATTCATTAATTTTCGCTATTTATCTATAATTTAACATAAACTTTCTGTTTTTCAGTAAAAGCACACTAACAAGGATCCAAGGAATTAAGAATATGACAACTGTATTAGCAATGGACGAATTATCTAAACCTGTGAGGGTTCTCGATCCTCAAATTTTACTCCGAAGTCCCAAAAAGTCTCAGAAAAAATATGAGGAGCAATTAATTCGGACGATGAGCCGTTATCAAAATGTGCATGGCAATTATCAGAGATTAAAAATGCGTTTTTATCAACTTCATTCAGATTATCATAAGTTGACTGAAGTTGCTGGAGAATTGACAAAAGCTCTTGAAAATTCAGTTCGCGGAAATCCCGTGTGTTTACAACGAGTTTTGGAATCTTGTATAATAATTTTTCCGGATCTGTTCAATAAGAATTTGAGAGTTGACTCAAAAGTAAGTCTAATCGAATTGTTTATACTTATATTCAGTTTTTCCTACACATAAAATTTTATGCATATTAAATTGGAACTATTATTTGCAGGACGATTTATTCAAATCTGAGGATGAAGTTCAGAAAAATGAAATGAAAATAACTTATCGCCTGGATTTTACGCCTCTCTCTCCGAAATCGATCGACTTTATGAAAATCAAATTACATCTTGCGTATGGAAGTTTGAAAACGAAACTTTTGCTTCTCCAAGCATTAAGATGGGTAATTTTGTTAATTTAATTACAATCGTGTGAATTTTATAATAAAACTCTTATCTGTAATTCTCAAATTATAAATAAATTAATTTTATTCCAGAAAATTACTCTGAGTCAGCAAGGAGAAAGAGACGAAGTGGTTCACGAGTATATCAATAACGACTTGCTTGGACTTCGTGGAAATATTGCAAGCAGTATTGGAAAACAAATTTTGCCTTATATTTTATATCCAGCAGAACGATCGCCAAATTTTTTTTTAGAACAATCGACAGCTAGATTTTTAAATGCTCTCGCTTCTTTGAGATGTGGCCGAGATTATTTATCAGTAGGAACAACAATTTTAAACGCAGTAAGTAAAAAAAGAGATTCAAGATACTTTTAAATCAATTATTAAAATAGTATTTGATTTCTTTCTTTATTTAATATTTTTTATCTGCACTTTTAGGTCGTCGAGTGTTTAAATGGCACTAATAGTTCAGGGCTTGATGCCTTTTCTTACGATATGCTGCTAGCAATGCTACAAAAATTGTCAGTTAGAAAACAGCAAAGATTAAATATGATAGAAGCTGGTTTAGTCGAATGGTTAATTCATCACTTAAACATCGATGGTTGCAAAATGAGTCCCTATAGATTAAAATATATCACAGCTCTTCTTATGAATTTATCCTTGCATAGTACAGCACAACTTAAAGCTTCATTAGAAGCTCAATTGGTTATTTCATTATTAACTGATCTGTTGTTAACTGAACATCAGACAGTAAGTTTTATTTTAATTTTCATCATCTTATATTAAAATTTAGATATATTAAAATTAAATTTGGTATCATTTTTACGGCAGGCTTTGCCATTTATTAGCGGAGCACTCTGTAACTTTTTACTGAATCGAAATATAAACGAAGAAGGAAAAAAATTGGGTCTCGAATCTGTTTTAAAGTATTACCGAAAACGTAGTTCCACAGAAACTAGGTCAGATTTTTAGGAATTGAAATAGAAATAATTTGTTGTATTTCTGATTTGTTTATAAAATATAATGTGAAATTTTCAGAGAATATCTGGATCATATTATCAAATTGCACAAGCGTGAAAATGCAGAAAATATCGAACCAGAAGAAACCAGTGATAATGATAATGTATTATTATTTTTAAAATAAATCATTGATTCTTTTGTTTTATAGTAGGAGGAATTAAAAATAGCACTTTACTTTTACAGGATGAATATGACCTGATAGAAGATGAATTAGATGAAGATGATCCAGTGCATAATGAACCTGGGGAATTGGCTGGAGAAATGCTATTGGCCTCGTTTTATTCACTTTCTGGAAATACATTTTCGAGTGGGATAGAAAAATCGGATTCCCAACCTGGAGGATTGCAGCAGATTCTTCGAGAAATTATACCAAGGTACCTGCTTTACATTCTGTAAAATAATTTAAAATACAAGCCTTGCAAGTAAGTTTTTTTTATTTTCAATATATTTTTTTACAATCAATTTCAGCTGCATTCACAAATTCGTATTGTGTTAAAGCCTTTTGCTTGAATACTAATCGAAATACAAATTTTAAATCAGTCATGCATTATGCCTATTCATGGGATAATATATTTGTTTGCTTCTTTAACTGTATTCAAATTGAAAATCAATCATTCAGTATCTTTTTTTAAATTACATAACAAAATTACTATTTTTTAAGATTTTCAAAAGAGAAGAACGTAATTCGACTAAGACCTGTTAATAAAATTTCATGCATAGAAGAAGGCTCAAATTCCTTTAAATTGCTTGGAACTTTTTCTGAGTCTGAGGTATTTTGTAAAAACAACCTTTTTATTATTTCATAATTATTTAAAAAAATTAAATTGTTATTGAAGTAGATCAAAATTTATGTATTTTTTCATTTGAAGGGAGTGGATTCTGTTGAATATTCCTTGAAACAAGGAAATAGTAGTATGATGAACCTTATTGACTACACATCATCAGAAAATTCAAAATTAGCACAATCAGATTTTGATGTTCATTCCTCCACTCTTAGTGGTGTTACCACTTTATATCGTCAAAATAAGAATCTATCAAAAAACTCTCTTCAGTCTCAATTTTTAAATGCAGATTCAAAAAAAAGTTTACGAAATCAATATTTAATATCGAAAAATATTTCAAAAGTCCAAAGCAAAAGCCAATCCAGTTACACAAATTCTGATGAACATGCTGAATTTAATTACAAAACCTCTGATGGAATTTCTAAGTGCGTTATAATCTCCAGTTTACAAATATTAGTTTTATTTGACAATTATTTTTTCCTTTTTGGTGTATTTCAGACAAAATAACAGTAAAAAATATTGTTTTTATGTTCCAGTGTAAATAGCAAAACAACTGTTAACTCTTCTTTAACTATTACATCTACAAATGTTAGTCTACAAGAAGGTAAAATGAAATTATTATTTGTCCTTCAGAATTCTTTTTTTTTTAATTGTTCACATGAATTAGTATAATTTAAAATTGTAGAAGTATAGGAAAATTGCTGATTGGTATTATGAAATTAAAATTCGCGAAACACTTTTGAGACTAGAAACCTAGTTCCAGGTGCTCTCACACAAAATTTGTTAAACCCGATCTTTGTTTTCAAGACTTTTTATCAACCTGAGAATAAAATAATGCATAAAGAACTCTTTCGAGTTGCTACGTGAAGCGGTGCAGAGAGAAAGTTCTTAGCTTTCCCCGGGAATCATCCGTGATCTTGACCACGAGTAAACTAGAGCGTATAAATGAAAGTAAAGCACTCACGTATTTTCTTTCAAGAAAATCATAAATTTTCCTACACTTTCATGTTTATTTATTATATTTATTCCATCAATTTATTCTGAATAATTCAATTTTACAGCTCCGGATGTACTAAGCAGCATCGCCTCTTTGTGAGTGAAGTTCCAGAAACTCTTCAAGATTTCATCAAATGAACAAATCCTTTTGCATGTCGTTTTTATTTTTAATAAACTTTATACTCATTTAATAAATGTCCTTTTAAATTTTTTTTGTTTTAGAATTTTTCTACAAATTCTTAATTCAATTTTTTTTGAATAATGTTATTTTATTTTTCAGGAATGAGTCTGAAGTAAAAGATACCAATTTAGAAAAAGAAGAAGAAGCCTTTCTCGCAAAACCAAAATTACAAAGGACACCGCCTCAGACAGCAAAGTTAAAAAGTTTCGGAAAAGGGTCTTTAAAGAACCCCTAATTTTTAATTGCGTAAATATTAATTTAGAAGTCAAATTCTATATTATTCCGTCCATATCGTGAATAGGAAAAAGTCAGTGAATTAGTCCTACTATCGTCATTTTCGTTTTATTATAAAAATAGCTTAACAATTACGTCCTAGAATTTAATAATTTGAATAAATAAATAAAAAGTATTCGCAGTATCTAAGATGTACTCATATAAGCTGGATAGGGACTTCCTCCTCCATGACCTCCACTTGTAAATCGACTCGAATAACTAGGACTGGATCCTCCAGCGAAACTAGGAATATAGGAATAACTGGCACCTTGGTTTCCTATACTTGCTCCTCTTGTAGTTTTAAAGCTTCCTCCAATTGAAGGCGGTGCACTTGAGTACATGGATCCTCCAGGATAGGAACTGCTGCCGGAATGTGGGGTGCCCGAAGAACTGTCTTTGATGATAATTATTTTTCCTGAACTGCCACTTCCACCAAATCCTCCTGATAAATATGCTGAACCATGGCCTTTTGGAGATAAAGAGAGATTCGAAGTATAAGAGTTTGGACTTCCTCCGCTGATGACGTATCTGGTACCTTCGCTTCCATGTGCACCACTTCCGCTGAAGTGGGCAGGACTAGGTCCTGAAATAATCAGAATAATTAGAAAGGAATAATATACGTTAATTAATCTTACTTCGTTGCTTCGTGTACTAATTTTACTAATTTTAAATTCCGAATTTTCCAGATAAGAGTTTGGAGAATAAGAATCCAAGAAAAGAATAATCATACCAGTTTCCCGTGGTCCTCCAGAATACGCTGAGGAATATCCTTTAATTCCAGCGACAGAATACGATCCTTTCATAGAGCCTGGCAAGTAATTAAATCCAGAGCTAGTACTATATCCTCCATGGGGAGCTCCACCTCCAGAACTGTAACTTTCTCGTTTGTAATTTCCAGCTGAGTAAGCATTGGGTGAAGTGTAACCGGGCATGTATTCGATTTCGTTTCCTGAGTATCCATCTGAGGATGGACTCTCATAAATTGGATACTTGCTGACTGATGTTACAAGTCCTCTATGTTTGCCACTTCCACCGAATTCCCTGGTAGCGGAACTAGGATGATACCCTCTGTACCCAGAAACTTCTATAGCTTTGAATCCACTACCAGTGAAGACACCACGATTTGAATTTGTATCAGGATAATTTGGACTTGCGACGAATCTTGAGGCTGGAGAAGGTCCTTGATTGGGTGTTACAAAACCTTTAGCATTAGTAGCTTCCTGGCTTTCGGGATAATTTTCAAGACTAGATCCTCTGTAACTTGAACCGACAGTGTATGCAAGAGTTGATGGTTGCTGTTGACTTGCTGATCCTGCATAGTCGCTCAAAGAACTTTCGTAATCAGTTCTTCCTTGGGAATTACTCGTTCCAGGATAATCTGATTGACTGGAGAGACTTGATGAGCTGTATTCCGAATTTGGCAAGTAGGTTCTGTCTCTATAAACAGATAAAAAAAATGATTAAATAATTGGAATCTTCAGACTTACGGAAGTCTGGAAATAGAGTTATAGAGTTTGGAATATAGGTTTCCATTCTCAAATCAATACAAATAATTAATGACTTGCCTTGAATATCCAACAAGAGAAGCGGCATTTTGACTATCCGATGAGTAAGAAGTATCTAAATTCTCATAATTACTAGGAACACTTTCCCCTTGATTCACATCAGAGTAAATCGATGAAGAAGGGTAGCTACTCGAAAAAGCATTATTTATATTTCCTGGACTAGATCCACTTGAAAGAAAATATTTAGACGAGCCTTTTGAATATTTATCCTGATTTCCACTTCCGAAATCATAGGATTTGAATCCATTGGGAGAGGGGGAATAATCTGTAAAATAAAAAAGAATATTATAATTTACAACTTCGATTATCAAGTATAACTATTTAGAATTAAAATTTAATTATCTACTTTCTTAATATTAAGAATTAATTATTTAATATAGAGGTGTTAAAAGTATTCTAGATAATTAAAGAAGTCATTAGAAATAATAGTTTAATTCTAATAGAATAATTGTATGTGGTAATTATAGTCTCAGAACAAGTTTCTTGAAGAGATCCTTTCTCCTTTGATTCACAAGTCGAGTATTTTTCCAATTTCCCTAAAGACAGTTAAATTAGAGAAAGTAATCCGAAATCTTGACAGTTTCATGCATTACAATTTACAACTTTAACTAGATGTTGGTGTTTAATAGTCCGTACAAGTAAACATGTGTGCCATGTGTAATTGTATGCATTTGCAAGAAAGTGGAACACTTCTCCGTAGTTTTCTGTCTCATTCTCACTCCTCTATGACTGCACTTGAAACTTTAATACTAATTCTCTTCATATTACCACTTAAAAATTATTTTAATGTATTTAAATTATTTAATTATTATTTCTTAGGCATTTACTTTAATTGACATTTTGATTAATTATAATTAATTAATTCTAAGTATGCAAGAGATTAAAAATTTCTTTTAGAAACTAAAGATCTTCTTTCTGAAGTGGAACAAAGTAATTCTGAGCTGACTAATTTTTATAATAATTTATTTCAAAATTCAAGAAAACGAGGACTAAACAATTTTATCTTTCGTTTAAACTTGTTAAAAATACTTTCTGCAAAAATGCTATCAAAGAGAATCCTGATAATATGTAAATATTCAGAATTGATGAAATATTTGTATCCAATTAATATTAAAAACGTAAAATAATATTTAAGGTATTTAAAAAAATGTACATACTGTCGAAGGTCGAATCTGCGTTCACTGCGATGATAGTAGTGACTAGGATAATCTGAAATTTGCAAAGAAAAAAGGTAATGATTTTTTTTTAAATATAAGTAAACTTACTTTGAAAACAATTAAAGAAGATAATAAAAATAACAGAAACAATATATTACAATTGTTAAGTTTATGTTTTCTTTTATAAATTGAGAAGAAATTGAAGATATAAATCGTGAAATGCAGAAAATTATATTTTATAATGTTTTTCAGTACTCAAATCTAAAATTGAAGTAGAAGTAAATTAAAGTTGAAGTAGGTCTCGAAATTTAGAATTAAGGAAGCAAATTGTTTTTCAATATATGAATTTGAATTGGGTTTACTTTTTTAATAATCTTATACTTACACGCCACATAATTCCGAAAAATTTTATCTTGAAAATAAGGAGCACTGATAAATTTAGACTCTTCCTAAATTAGAACTTTAACAAGAACTGACACCAAAATAAGTGGGCCTTACTAGTTTTATACCCCAAGTTATCCCTCTTTAATCGCCAAGTGGGAAAAGCGATTCTGCATGAAGAACTCTGGTAGGACATTGGCTGAAACTTGACCATTCTAAGGAGAGAGAAAGAGTCAACCTGATTTAGTTCATCACTTATGGGGAAAGCTATGGGTCACTCGAGTGCCTCTGCCTGCTGAAATTCAAGAATTGCACTTTACTCTTTTTATTTTCAGTCTGTTTAATGCAAATCATGTCTAAAAATAATCTTCACTTTCATTGTTTTGTAAAGTCATGATACTCAATAATCTCAATAATAAGGTCAATTTCAGTTTCAATGTCATTGCCACTTTCTTTACTACAATGCAAATAGAAATTATTGTCTCTAAAGAACATAAAATTATAATGATTATCGTTGAATTTTTTTTACAAATTTTTGAAGATAGTTTTAAAGATATTTTCTTTTTACTTTTTTTTACTCTAATAGTTTTAGGAATTAGAAAATTCTCTTCATCCTAATGTTTTACTAAGAGACAGTTTTATTGTAAATTATTTAATAAACTTGAGGATTCAGCATTAGCTTTCCTGAAAGGATTATTTTTATTTTTGACAACTGATAAAATTAAATTTAGAAATTGAGCAAATTAAAGATTTGTATATTTCTTTCTCATTTTAATTCAAAAATCTAATGAGGCGTGTCAATAAAAATTTGGAATAAAAGTTAAACGAAAGGTGACTGCTGTGATTAGTAAATGCAATCAACATGTCAGATGGATTTTCTTAATTTATAGTTTACACCTATTTCTTAAAGACAAACTTCAATTTGAAAGTTGTGCATTAAAATAATACAATTTCTTTGATAATAAGAGGCTTGACACTAACGGTAACTTAAGATTTGTATCTAATAAGAAATGTTTCTATTACTTTCTTTATCTAGATCAAAAGTCGTTCATTGATAAAATACTCGAATAATTTAATTATTCAAAGATCGTATTGTAGTTTCACGTCCTTTTGCCTTTCAAATTTAAATCTAATCGGTGCGGTCGCAGCTTTTACACCTTCGGAATAACAAAATAAGAAATTCCTATACAAAAGAGTGAAATGTATAAATTGTAGTCGCTTGGCATACCGATCGAATCGAGAAGAAAGCTTTTTCTGTATTTTTAGAAAAGT
This sequence comes from Synergus umbraculus, assembly GCA_900474325.1. Lineage (NCBI taxonomy): Eukaryota > Metazoa > Arthropoda > Insecta > Hymenoptera > Cynipidae > Synergus > Synergus umbraculus. Next base: position 87,948 of record UCOK01008921.1, read on the forward strand.
GAGAATTCAGCAAATTTTTCCTTTTAAGTCTAAACGAGTGTCACATGCTAAAAAAAAATAGAAATAAACTTACATCACGCAGGAAAACGATGTCGGCTTTTTCACTTTCTAGAGAAAGTATATTTCTCTATTTAAGTTTGATCAAATTAAAAAGGGAAAGGAAAAAAATATTTAAGTTTACAATCAATTTTAATTGTTCGCAATATAGAAAAAACAATGTACAAGAATTTGTATTGCTGACAAAAAAGATGTCTAGATAAAAATGTCGATAACGTTGTACAATAAAAATGGGCGAGTAAAGAAAAATTGGTACATATTAATGAGTGATTTTACTATTACTTAGTTTTAGCGCTTACGTACTTACAGTGATTGAATCGGTAATGTAGTTATTTCTGTATAGACACAAGATTCTTACAAGCTACATAATTTTCAATTTTTTACTTTGGTTTTAAATTAAGGACTAGCGTGTTGAGCTTCACTCTGCCTTCGTGCATACGTACTCTGGAAGTTCTCTCTGTCCAATTAACAAGTTATTGATACCCAACAACCATTAAATTTCAGTTTTAATAAAAAATTTGAATAATTTTTTCTAATCAACGATTTTCTTTCTGTTTTTTTTTTGTAAGCAATATTTTATCAGTTTCGGTAAATAACTATTTTTTGAAAGAGAATACGTTTAAAAATAAAGACCAACACGACTGCTTAGGAAATGTCTAACATATGAGATCACTAGAAGATACAAAAATATACATTCGTTTCACAGTAAAGAAAGATCATGACCTTGATTCACTGCAATAATTAAGTACCTTATTAAAAGAGTTGTGCAAATGTAACACGGAAAAAACGCACAACACGTACTTATTTGCGTTAGAAATTTGGTAATTTTAATTTTGTTCGGTAGTGCGAAGACGACAGGCGAAGCACACAGAGTACTGTACCATTTAGATTTGGAATTGGAATTTAGAATTAGAATGTAAAAATACTATGTATATGTACAATACTTAATGTGCGATTGATCTTTAAATATATTACATCGATCGAGGAGCTTTTTTAGAAAAGAGAGTTTATACTTGCAAATTGTGATGATTTCTAGTTATTGAGTCTTCAGCACACGAAGATCTTTCTGCGTTTAATTAATTTGCAAATTCGTGTTTTGGCAGTCACATAGCTCAGAGATTAAACTTTCAGTTTATAAATTATCAAGAAATCATCACTTTGAGTTAGTATTAAAAAGTAAATAAAATTACAAACATCGAGTAAAGCTCTCGATTTTTTTACTCCCTCGCAGCTGATATAATTCGTAATGTATTTAATTTCATATCTATCTAGAAAGTATTTACAATATTTACAAAATACGACGATTAATTCAATCTCATATCTTAATGATTGTGTAATTAGGATTGACTATGCCTTAGAATAATCAACAGAATTATGAGTTATTATGTAAAATATGAAATATCGTGCAGTTAGATGGTATGTCCATCTCCAACGTACCCTTGTGGACGAATATCAGCCCTTTTTTAACATGTTTAGCACTTTGATGAGCAAATACTTTGGAGATTACATAAATATCTAATAATTTTTCAGGTAATATTTAAGTTTAGATGATTTTTTTAATTACAAATATAAAACATGTATATGTAAATAGAATTCTTAATTATGCGCGAACATGTCCTCTAATTGAGCATACGTTTAATTTTATATCATCAGTCTAAGCCGGTCTCCGCGGCTCCACACATAACAGCGGTTAACAATACACATTTAAGCTTGTAAAGTTCTACTTTAACAAATCATCGCGACAATCAAACAACAATGGCGCACGCTACGTAAACACGGCTTATCAAATTTTTTAAATCACATCTAAGCACGTAACACACGCTTATAACAGCTACTAATTTTTTTTTATACAATCAAATTCGTTAAGGTATTTTACGGTGTTCATTACTTCGAAAACGTAGACCATTTCACAGAAACTATAAATGTTTCTAAAATCTTATTATAATTTGTTTGCAACTTTAGTTAATAGAGAAACTAATTTAGAATTTCAAAATTGTATACGGTTTATAAATTCGTAACATCAAGAATTTTTAAAAAAGTTGGAGCTTTCTTAGAAATATTTTCTTGAAATTGAAAGTCGTTCAGCAAAAAGTGATTTATAAATGAAAATGAGTTTCGAGTAATGATTATGAAATTGAGTGTGTTACTTGCTCGAAGGTTTTTAGAATAGGCCAAACATAAAGATTATCTTTATCCTTCGTTTCAAAAATATATGTCGACTACTTAGGCTTTCGACAAACAGAAACTTGTCTTGTCCAATAACGTGAACAATTTTTCAAATGTACACTATTCTAGACATTTTACAGCACATTCTCATTATTATAGCCTACAGCAAAGTGAGACCCTCATATGATCCATTTGAATTATGTAGTTTTTGAGTGTGAGAAGTATATCGAAATGTAGTAGACGTAGTATTTACACGGATAAAGATCAACAAAAATTAATGTAAAAATACTTAGAAATACTCGGTGGAGCAAATTTTGTCTTTTTTTCTTGCATTAGAATGTAAAATTTCAGCAGCTACATGGCTTTGCCAGTAGCGTGGCTATCAACTAAAATCATCACAACTAAATTTACAAACTATTGTCTTTTAAAGATGTCGTAGCCGACAATCACTTTCGTGTCTTTTCGATTGAAATCGAAAGAGAATAATTTGATTTTCATGGAAGTCAGTGCTAGATTATAAAATAGAGTTCTGAGCTTTGCTCTTTCCCCGGAAATTATAGTGGAAGTTAAATTGATACGCATTATGCGTGGAAGGCAAAGAGTTTAGATTTAGATCAGTTTTGAGATTTCTGCAGGACTTTATATTAATATTGACTTTATGAAGAATTAAATCATTTTTTTTCAGCGCTCGAAATTGATGTCATTTAAATTTTATGAGTTGAAATCATGTATATGAAAAGTAATTTTCAAAAAACAACGGTTATCAGGATGAAATATCACCCAGAAATAGGAGACAGGTCACAATTCGCTTTTCATAATGATTTTAGTTCTTAAATAAGAATATTTTCAAACTTAAGACACTTTAAAAGTTTAAATTTAATTTAGAAGCTTTAGAAAATAAAGTAACTTCAATTTGGAATGTTTTTAAACTTAAAGACTGTCCAAACCAATCTTCACTTCTCCTTTTTTGTTGACTGCTTTAAAATTTGAACACATTCATAACAATATGTAATTAAACAATTTTATATAAACATTTTAGATATCAACATAATATTTAAACAAAACATGTAAAAATTGAAAAAACTTATAAAAAAAAGTAGAAAATTACTGACTCTTTAAACAGTCTTTCAACTCAGAAAAATATTGCACCAATTTCCAGCGTCTATTAGTCGCTCTGAATCATTCAAACTTTCTTGATCCAAAAAAAAAATCATCAAAAAGGAATGAACGGTTTTTTTCGATTCGTTTGAATCATTACACTAAAAATCTTAATCATTCAACATTTACACTTAAAACTAGGGTAGTTGCCTATACAAAACGAGAATAAGATTTTCTTATCTTCTATATATACATTGTACAATGTACAGAATGACACATAATTCGTCAACAATTTTTGAGTTTTGAACTCTCAAAGTCTACAAATACTGTGTCAAGTTTAATTTAAATTTTAGAGTAAAGGAGGGATCACCACTGACTTAAGATATAAAGAATCTAGAGACGAGTGCACTCTTCGGGACTGACAGTTTTTGTCGCAATATCAGGGGAATAGGTTGATACTTTCTTCTTAGACTTAGATGACCGCAAAGTGTCCGAGTTTCAAACAAGATGACCATCGATATCAGAATATGTTGGGGCCGATGTAAAAGTTGACAGTGGGTGCCCGTGGGAATTGGCGGGGATGTGGCCCGCACGTGCAAATGTAGCTGGCGGGGGGGGTACCGAGGGGGGTAGTGGCGACTTTGCTCCTGCAGTCATAACAGTGACGTCTGGGGGGGGGACTGGACGTGGAAGCGTTCGGTTTCGATTGAGAGTCCCGGTTCCCGGCATCACCGTCGTCAGGGGCCCCATGTGCCCGACGGATCCGAGGGACCCGAGGGAAGGATAATAAGCACCTGGACCCGGATCTCCCATCATCGGGGCCGGGCTTGGGTCTGCTTCATATCCCATAAAGAGGCCATTGTCCATCTCCACACTGTAAAAGTTTACATCTGTAGGTGGGGCTGGACTCGGGTTCCCTATGTAACTCGACTTCGTAGCTGTAAGACAAAAAAGCAAAGTCAATTAGTATTAGTGCAAGATTGTGAAACGAATACTTCAGTATCGACCTCCAAAGTCGACCAAACGAGAAGAAGCAAATTCTTTGGCGAGAAACAATAGTTTCATGCTCCTAATTTTGTAACACTATTCATTAGCATTTATTTAATAATTAGTTAACATCGTAAAACGTGACATCTTATACCGAGAGTCGAACATGAATCTTTAATTCACATGTACGAATTTCGAGAATAGGTGTCATGTTTCTTGATGTATGTAAGTATTGTTTAGAATTTTTGTAGTTATTTCTACTTGAAGTTATTTATTAAATTCTTCCTTTGAATTCGCATAAAATTTATGTGTGTTTTTTATTGAAGAAAAAGGAAAAATGATCTGCAGGTGCGAAAATAATGCTTGTCGTAATGCTAGATGATAGACAGAAACGCCATTTCTAACAAAACAGACATGCACAATTAAAAACCCCACAAGCGTTATCAGCTCACGTGCCTCCTCATTGCCAACTCTTCCTCAATATTGTATTTCTTCCCTCTTAGTCTCCATGCCAGGATTTAAATAAATCCTTTGAAAAAAATTTAAGAAATTATCAAAATCTTAAGATGAAAAAATTATCTGACTTTTTACAAAGATGGTGCGTTGCTTGCAAAATATATAATTGAATTGAATGAATGAATAGTGTTGATGAAACACCAAATCAGGAAGGGGGACAGACCGAACTGGACAGACTGTGAATGAATAGATGAGGGTATATGTGAACGAATTAATGAATCTTAATCTGCATGCTAAAGATCATGCATGATTTTACTTATTTCGTATCAATATATAATAACCAAGCATGCGCCGAAGGTGTCTTTAAATACTTAAAAGGGTTTTAAAATATTTTAAAAATTTCATAAATATTCAAATATCGTATAAATATTAATCAAATTAAATAAAAAATTATTCAGATACTTAAAAGCATTCACAGTCCTTCCACAATCTGTCTTTTGCTTTTATTTCATGTTTTTCTATTCATGTGCATAAACGACAACACACTTGTGACGATCCCACGTGACCATCTCTCAACCAATTAGATCACGAATAAAATGCGAACACTCGACAGTTCATGTCTTTTTTAAGAAAGGAATCAAAAGGCTCTTCCTTTTTAACAAGGCAGCAAAAGAGTAATGAATAAAATTTTTCTTTGCTTCCTTTGATCACAAATCAATATTGTTCTCTTGTAGAAGAAGAGATGAGGAACTTAAAATTAAATTTGGCCAGGACGAGAAGACACCAAGCGTGATAAACTTGAGAGGTTTTGGCACCTAGGCAGATTCTCGTTGCAAGTAGCAGTTGTAGATGACGCACCCAAGAGTGTCCCGCTAGCTGTTGTCCTTTGGGGTGGAGAGTCCATATTCATTACACTAGGTACATGATTACGACGACTCAGGGTGCCCTGATGATGCACTTGCATTTCTAAACTACTCTTCCCATAATCTTGCATACCAGAGTCTATTAAGTAGGTACTGGCTGCCGTTTTTCGCCCCTCATCCTGTAAATTAAGAACAAAGAACTGATTACAAGACGTTTTTCTCTTAATCTTCAACAATACTCCTATAAATTTATTCAAACTGCCTCTTCCTAAAAACTAAAAGCTTCAACTTCTGAATTCTTTCAATTATGTTTCTCACGAAAAAACTTAATAGAAATTAAGATATGAATTGAAATTAAAATCAGAAAATGGATGGCGGCTCAGGAAGGGAATAAAAGAAAGGTAGATTTTTTTAAAAAACAAGACCGGAGGAAGTTAAAAAAGGGGGAGGAACAGAAAAGGATTAACAGAACTCAAACCTACCCTCCGGAATTACTTGTTACTAAGAACATACTGACTGATCGCACTGACCACGTAATCGTTAGCGTCGAAGTTCACATCGCTCTTCTCATCGGAGACTGAACTTAATTCACCGGTTATGGTATCTCCGTTGACTGTCGATGGTGCATACATATCTGCGGTGTGTGACTTATTTATTCCTGTTGAAAAAAAACAGATAATTTCGATTAGCTAAAATCCAGAGTTTTTAATTTATCAAAGAAAAAAATGTGTCTCTAGTTTTTTATAAAGAAGAAATGAGTAATCAATAAATATCTATCCATACATAAAATATGAATATTTAAAGATGAGGTGTGATTAAATTGTCTAATTCGTGTTTGGTGGTAAAACCCAGATTTCACTTACGAGCTTTGTTTCTTTTTCTGACAATATACCACAACATGACGAAGAGATTAATAACAAAAAAGACGATTGAAGTTGCTGCAACCGTATAGATATAATTCAGCGGGATGTCACCCCTTTCCAAAAGAACATCGGGCAGATTCTCAGCATTAGGGGGTCCTAAGAAAGGAGAAAAAAATAACGAATGAGGATATTTACCGGCACGTTGAGCCTTCTTTTTGGACACAAATGTAGCAAATACTATGGACGTAGCAATGACGAGACAAGCAGAGACGGAAACAGCGATGATAATGATGATCATGTAGGAGGAATTAATCTCGCTGACTGTCAACTCAGTGGGTGGTGCTTCACCTGTAACCCAAGCCAATAGCCCCATCACCCTAATGTTATTCATGCAATGCGTCGCTCTTTTGTTAGTTCACTTTACTTGCTAGTAGACTGATTCACTTTTAAAGAAAATATAAATATTTAAATAAATAGTTGTAAAGATTTACAACTTTTTTTTAAAAATGGTAAATCTTTCAAATTCTACAGTTACAAATATATCAAATTTTCCACTTGTTGTGTTTTAATTGTTTAAGAAATGAAAATTAAATAATTTAGAGTAGAAATGGTTAAAAACTTGTATAATTAGTTTTCAGCAAGTCTATAAATATGACTTAATAAATTGATTGAATCTATTAATTTCTAACAATTCAATAAGCAGACATCGATATTTTTAATTCTCGAAACAGCAGATTGTTTAAAGTGTGTTAATATTTATTGTTTATTTTTTTGTGAATATTTCAAACCTTTACTAAAAGCGAATCAACTTAATCAACCTCAATACTATTTTTCGCGCACCTTCTTTCACTGTTAATATATTTTCCTAAAAAGTTTTCCCCCTTTAGTTGGCCAAGCTGAACTGCTATTTTTTCTGGAGATTTGGCAACTTTACAATTTTCACTCTCGCAGATTTTAAAAATTTTCCTTAAAAGTTCAAAATTTTTAAAATTCGTATGATCTCTAATAGGACGTTTTTGATTTGAAAACTTTCAATTTTAAATGAAATTGAAGTGAGAATGAGGTGCCAAACCTGAATTAAATTATTTTCTAATCTTAGTGCAATATCTAAATGAATTAATTTGCGTACTGCGAATGATTTAGTAGGATAGTGTACATATATAATCATGTAACCATGCAAAATATGTATTATACGATTACAAAAGGTGTAACATTTACGAAAGATAAGTGATAAAACTCTCTAGTGATAGTGCTACTGATCCTTTAACTTTAAAATATGGTTAGTAAACAAACATTTATCTAGTCTAACTATATTCTGTTATTCTGAACAGATGGTTATATATTCATAAGATGATTTTCAAAAGTGTACTAATACCCAGATATAATAGCTAATCTTATCTCAAATAAATAACGATACACTAAAACAAATTTAAATTTAACTGGTACTTACGAAGTGTCTGAACTTTGACAAGATCTGGCAGAAAAGCACTTTCTCCTTTAATATTTATGGCTTTTACACTAAATACGTAGTAAGTCCCCAACGAAAGGCCAGTGACAAGAGCCTTGTAATCTCCAGGAGAGACATCCATATAGTGATATCTGTCATCGTAGTCAAGCGCCTGGCGCCAGCGAATCTGATGAGAAGTGGGAAGCCCCCCATCGAATCCTCTTTTCCAGACTAACATCACTGAGTCGTGTGTGACGTTATACACTTCCAAATCCGAGGGTTGATCGGGTGGCGACGTCACGTCTAACTGGATAAAATCCTTATTGTATCCCATCTTATTCTGAGCTCGGCACTCGTATTTTCCATAATCGTGGTCTCCCACGCGATTGATTGTCAGCACTGATTGTGCATAAAGTTCAGACAACTGGAATTGAAAAAAGCAAATCGAAAAGTTTATTATTATTATTCTGGGTCGATGATTTATGAACTTTTGGGTTGTTTTAGTTTATCCTACTTACGTTGCTCGATGTAAAGCCGTATTTATGGTCGGTGAGATTAGGTAAAAGGGCTTTTCCGTTGAAAAACCAGTAGAATTCTGGCAAAGGAGATCCTCTTGCTTTACAAAAAAGCTGAGCGTTTATCCCCTTGTTGGCGGCTGCTTTTCTCGTCAGGGGTGTATTCGCCATTTCGGGTATAACTGTGGAAGGGAAATTTTAATTAAATTTGACGTGAAATTATATTTTAAATTAAAATCAAAATATAATCTTCAATTTTAATAATACTTACAGTTCGTGATAAATAATATAGGATTAGAAGTCACGTTTCCAATTCCGTTGTTGACATTACATTGGTATTCACCTACGTCATCTCTTCCTGGATTTTCTATATGCAAATAGGAAGTCTTATTCGAATAAGAGACTGAATATCTTCCTAAGACTTCAGTGCTCGTTCCCGCTTTATACCAAGTGATATATTCTTCCATCATTGGACTGCCATCAACTTCACAAAAAAGTTTAGCTTCTTTGCCAGGTGGGTAGATAACTCCGGCAATTGACGTTCTAACTATTTTTGCAGGATCTATAGACAAAATCGATCACAAGTTATAATCATGTAAATAATTTTTTTTTCATAATTCTAATTTTTTTCACTTACATTGGACGGTTAAATTTAAATGATAAAACGTAGTCCCTTTGTCGTTCATAGCTTCGCAGACGTAAGTTCCAGCGTCGTGTCGTTCTAATCTCGTGATATTTAAAGTTGATGCTCGAGCAGTGATTCCTTTTTTTCCAACAACAGTGATTGGCAGCCCGTCTCTCGACCAGGTGTAAGTTATCGTTGGGGGATTCGCTCTGGCTATCAGGGATATGACAAAGGGTTCTTTTTCCATACCAACTAATTCGCTGGGTTCTGGATTCGAGAAAATAGGCTTGTCTGTAAAAATATTAATTTAAAGTTACAATAAATCGTCTTATGTGATGATTTAATTTTAAGTTCTTCTTCTGGTGTACAGATTATTGGTAGAAGATGCACTGGTGATACTTACATCGAATGTTGAGCGTCACCGCGTCATGAATGGATCTCTCCATTGCCGCATTTCTCGCCTGACATGTGTAAACCTCATTGTTCATGGATTCCACGAAATCCAGAGGTAATTCCACTGTAGAAACGTAACCGCCATGAAGACCCGGTTTCGTGAAGTTCGTAGTACCGTCCACAGCTATTCCAGCTTTCCACCATGACATTTCAGCTGCTGGATTACTACTGCTTGATTCGCAGATCAGTTTTCCAGAGTGGCCAGCCTCAAATTCTTTCGGGTCTGTTTTTATTTTTACCTTATCGGGGGGAACTGAAATACAACATTAAATAAAAAGAAATTAAGATCGTCGTTTGATTTTAGCGATATGAGTTAATTAGTTATAGTTTGCTAGACTTACAAAGTACTTTCAGAATTAATTTCTGGGACATGGGGTAAATCGTAGCTGAATTTGCTGCCTCACATTTAATATACGCGTTGTTATCAGATGCGTTGATTAGAAGTGAAAGTTCACTGGTAACAACGTGTTCGTGATGTCTCATTGTGCTTGCGACCTAGAATCGATTTAACAGTTTAATTAATATTCAAGAGAAGACTAGATGCAGGAATGAATTCAATGAAATAGTCGAGGAAAGGTCTAGTGGAGGATTTTGTATTTGAAGAGAATTAAGAAAAAGTAAAAGACTAGAAAGTCTCGATTTTACATTAAAGGCTCTTTCTACTTTAAAGAATTTTAAAAAGTATATACTTGAAATAAGAATTTCTATGAATAGGAAAAAAATATATAATTGCTCAGGGAAAGTGGTGAACATGCTTAAAGCACATAATACACATAAAATACATCAAAGTTTCTAGATCACCAACCTCGAAATTACAAAAATGGATTTTTTTTACAACCCAGATTTCGTTAGTTCCAGTTAGTGAAGTTGTACTAAAACGGTAAGAAGATTAGTAAAAAAAGATTTATGTACCTTATCACCTACCTTCTTGTCGTTTTTAAACCACGTAATAGTCGGAGCTGGATTTCCAGAAGTGACTGAGCAAGCTAGTTTTAAAACATTTCCAGCTTGAATCGTCGTGCCTTCTTCATATCCAGTGATAACTAAAGAAGATGGTGCATCTGTAATTAAAAAAGAATTTTAATTTCAACTTCAGTAAGAAAGAATTTTTCAAAGGCGAGTCAGATAGAGATTGATCTTTTTAATTAAAATCCAAATTGACATTTTTAATGAGAGAAGAGCTATTCAATCGAGTTTCTATTTGTATGGGAACTTACAAATAACGTTAATTGTATGCGTTCCCACTATAGTTTCGGTCAGCTTTTGGTTTAGTGCTTGGCAGATTACAACGATCTTTTGAGCGGCTTTGTTGATAGCGAATGTAATGTTGGAACTGGTGATCCAGCCACCCTCCGATGCAACTTCGGTTTTCGATGTCATATTCAGAATATTATGCTTGTCCACTGTCCACTTTATCTCAGCGATTGGATTCGAATTTTCCGTTGTGCAAGTTATCAAAACAGTCTCATCAGCCTTCGCCTCTGTTGGTCCTGAAATTTTAACTCCACTCGGTGCGACTAAAATAGAAAAACAAAAAATGATATTACAGAGATCTTAGTTAATATCTACCAAAAAATTTTTTACGTTATTTTGATTACTTACAGAGAACGATGAGATCGACATGAGCTTTCATAGGTTGAACGCTCATGATATTCGAGACTTCGCATGTGTATCGAGCTTTATTGTCCTTTGCTTGGGCCACAAAAGTTTGTACACTCTGGGATGTCTTGCCTTCCGTACGGTAAGCCGAATTTATTTGCTCTCCGTTCCTGAACCAAACGACCTGAGCGGGCGGATTGCCACCTCGAGACTTGCACACCAATTCAACTTGCTGTCCACGTCGAAGAGTTTCTCCCTCGGTATAGCCTTCTATCTGAGGTGGCCCGGGAGGATCTGTCAGTATATAGAGAAGTAGGTTTATTTTCTAACAGACACGGATAAACGACCAGCAAACTGCACTGCTGGGTTATAAATGAAACTAGGATCATCGGTGAATGACCCGTACTACAAATTAAGGGGATCTTCTCATATAATACCTTATTTTCCAGCCTTATTTTTAAAAATTCATTACAAGAAAACTATGAATGATTTGTGGACGTGGTTTCGATTAATGTACTCGTTTATTCTTAATCTTGGGGTGCATGTTTTTAGACAAGCCGTTGCACGAATTTTTATTTTTTTATTTTTGCAGCAAACATATTCTTAGTTTTCTCATAATGAATTTTTGAAAATAGGGCTCGACAATAAGGTATTATACGAGAAAGGCTACAATTTTAACAAAACATTTTTTAAACTTCATAAATATGTATTTCAGGAATACTTGAAAATAGAAAAAATATGTAAAATGAATAACTTACAGAAAACTGAAAGTTTGACAGTGGCCCTCATAGGCCTGTCGATTTCAATAGCAGGATGCTTAGCTTCGCATGTATAAGGAATCTCATCATCCTCTGGAGTAGGAATAACCGTCAAAGATCCAGTCGTATCGAATTTCATCGGTTTTCTCTTATTTTCTTGAGCTCTCAACATGTCCTTGTCTGAAAATCAATCATTGGCACATTAGAATTGATAAAAATAGCAATCGTTTATTACCTGCGTTATATAACGAAACGCAGAGAGAGTCGATAAATCCATTTTAATGGACAATGGAGAATGTGATACTTTTATGAGAGACGAGAAAAATGAGAAATGGTTTTCCGTGTTGCTTGAACACTGTACGTCCATTTGTCAACCTTTCTCACGAAATATTACTTCTGTATTAAATTTTTAATATCGTGACGAAGTTCTCTCCTTCTCTAGAAATAAAAATTCATTTCCTTGCCATTTATCACTTCGCATTCAATTTAATATTATTTGAAATAATGATCAATTTCAAAGACGATTATGGTTCTGGTCTTGCAAATTATCTTGGGAGATTTAGTCTAATTATTTTCATTACTTTCATTTATTGAAATATTTTCAGTCGTAAATTATTAGAAAACTAATACATTTTGAGAACAGTGTTTGTAACGTGCCTGGCAAAATGGAAAAGTTTAACATACACCAGAAAACAGTTGTTAGAGACCACTTAAATTTCTACTAAAAGCTTCCGGACAGCAGCTTTTACCCGTTTGCACATTAGTCCTTTATTTTACACCGTGGTTGAGGCAAAATGTTGAGAAAAAAGAATTGAAACTCACAAATTCAAAAAATGTACATCAAGTAAAATACAAAAACCTTGCAAGTTAGTTTTAATTTTAAATTCCAATATGGAAACTGGGTTCTGTTTGAATGAAAATTTGAAAAAATCTTTTAAAATGGATTTTTCAAAGGCAAAAACGATTTCTATATAAATAGTTGAAAGCGGAAAATAAATGTTAAATCTGGACAGCCGGCTTCAATTTATATAACAATGAATGCAATCAATCTTTATTATGCAGCAGAGAGGGGACACTATTTTTTTCGATTTATATTTAAAACCAAATCCATTTTATTTTTATTTAAATAATGAATTACAAAATTTAGGAACGAAGAGAGAAATAAATTGCTTAATCTTTACTGATAGTAAAGGTGAAAATCAATAGCTACTCGCCAGAAGACAGAGAAATTTTGCGATATTATAAAAAAAAATGCAAAAAAAAATGAATAGGGCTTTTCTTCTATACCCTAGACCTAGATCAATTGGTCGAAACATAAGTCTGGCTCGCTTCCAGGATCTAAAATCAACGTTTTCTCTTTCCTCGCTTTTCTGGCTCTACGTATATTGCAATCGCTGCGGTCATCTCACGGGGCGAATTAAAGCCATGCCAGTGGAAATCCGCACGATCGCGATCGTGTTAATGAAACATCAAAAGAAAAAGTGTTACTACTTTTAATCTTTCGTTCGTATAGCGAAGAATTCCTATCATGGGTTTTTAGGAAACCACGAGAAGTCGAGCGGTTAATGAAATCGCGTGGAAAAGTAGTAAAAGAGAAAATGAATGAAGATATATTAAAGGGTTTTCTTTTTTCCTTATTATAGGATTCCTGTCTCAAATATATTGAGTTTTATGGTTTGGATACTATTTAAAAATTTAATTACGTTCAGTGAAATAATACTGGTTTTTAATTTTTGCTGAAATTGATAGTGATAATCCATAACTTCCATTTATTTTTTTATGACCAGTCTGAGTGGGAAGTTAAGAAATACTTTAAAGTAATTGAAATTTGTACCGAAATTGAGTGGCAAGCGATAGTCTTTAAATTAAATCCTCCAAATAATGAAATTTTATTTCGTTATATTGTAACTAGGTTGCAGAAATAGTAGCTGAAAGTGACGTTCAATTTAATTATGAAAGAAAATTAAATTTTTGTTAAACTCACCATCTGCGACTGGAATCGCATCAACACTCGTATCGCCTCCTTTGATTGGTACATTTCCACGGTACCAAACGATGGTAGCAGCTGGTTTAGCCATTCTTACTGTGCATTCTAAGGTCAAAGTGTCTCCGCCTTTTATTTCTATTTTCCTCGAATTTGAATGACTTGTTATTTCAACCGTTTGAGGAGGTGCTGTAAAAAAAAAATTAAAAATTGTTATTATTAATCTACTATATTTATTGCGTCAAATAATTCGGTACTACAGTATATTGGTATAATTCGACATTTAAGTACATATTGCAATTCATTTCAGTATTAATTTCATAATGAGAGATACGAGTAATATATAATGTAAATAAATTATATGATGCAATGTTTGAGTAATAATTGTCGAGTGATATTTTATTTAGTAAATAAATATGTGTTTGCCATATTACAGCCGCAGTAGTAAAAGGCATACCTAGTCAGCCTCTGCTTTGGATAGAGAATATCGATTTCGTGGGTGCAAGTAGTGTAAGGCGATTTTGGTCAGCCGATAGCTGGGAAAATTGAAACCGGGAAAGCAAATGCGTGTTTTCTTTTTCCAGCTAAAAGAGATTATGTACAAAGGAAAAAGTACTTTTGCTGGTAAAAAGTAAAAGAAATTATCCAATCGGATTTTTAATCGCCTCAGTAGTATTAACTCGTTTCGGTCAGACGAGATACAAAAATAAAATATATCGCTATGTAACTATATCTTTTCGATCAAAGCAATATGAATTAATTATGCTAATTTTCAAAATTACTTTAGTTCATAAGGAGCTTAAAATTGGATTACCAAAAGCTTATTTGATTACATGTTAAAATTATACAAGTATTGTTATTATGATTATTATTATTATATTATTATTATTAATAATAAAACCAATGTAAAATGGATGTTTTGAATAGGTCAGTTAAATTATTAGAACACGATAATAGAGAAGCTTGCAGTAACTGTGAACTAATTAAAACTAATTAAAACGCAGCATTGGGGATTTGAAACACATTTACCAGAGTGTGGAACCATAATTTTTTGTAGAGAAAATATAAATTAAAGTGGTACTGAAACTCGATTTTAACATGAATATAAAATTTTGTTAGAGATAATCCTTTCAATTAAAGAAAGTTTCTGTAAAATTAAAACGGGGTTGAGCTAGGGTAATGCTTGACTACTATAAAATTAATATTAAAGCAGCGTTTTGCATAGTTTTAAGTACACCACAGCAAAGCAGTAGCTGTTTAAACCTCTTGTATATCTTTTATAAACCGAGTGATTTTTTTATCAGTAGCAACAAATTTTTTTTTCAAACAAATTATATTCCATATAACAAATTAAAAAATTAGACATTAATTAAATGTGTATTAAAAACCGTCAAATTAACGTTAAAGTATATAATAAATTTCATTTCCGTTAACAGGGAAAGGGCTAAATTAAAATATCTTGAGAAGTGAAGATAAATATATAGCTTATAAAGCATTCCTTGATATAAAGTCTTTATTTTGAAAGCTATAATTTTAATTTCATATGAAAGATGTATATTTCTTTGAGATTTAGTTGCCAAAAAAATGTCTGTAGAACGATTTACATTCTGCCTTGAAATTTCAATTTCATCTCTTCACTTTGTAGGCGAACATCTCATTAAACGTGTCAAACACGAAAAGCATTTATTAGCAAAATCCGGTCGGGGGACTTTTGTAGTAATTGAGATTAATTTATGAATCCGGTTCTCGCCGACTGAAAATGTAATAAAGAAGGCGCCTGCTTTCAAAGCGACAAGTACGAAACTCTATAAAAAGAGGAAGACAGTGGTAAACTTAATTAAATTCCGTCATCTTTTGAAGACATATCTGTCTTCTCTTTGAACATATTTTTTACTATAAGATTATAGGTATTCATTTTATGAGATTTCGATTCAGGATGGCTTTAAATTTGTGGATTTAAGAAGAATTCTTCAGCCAATCAGAGAGAATTTAAGAATAGTTGCTGAAAATGCAAAAGTTTACTATACTATTTATCACTTAATTTAATTCAGCCAGTTTCTTTTCTTTATTCATTTTTTTTTCTCATCATTTCCATAAATTCTTTTATTAACTCTTGTTGCCAAACTTTTACATTTCATCGAAGGAAAAAGAATCCTGATTATGTGTTTAATTAAGATCTTAAATGAGAAATTTTTTCCCAGAGAACTGTAGAAAAATTCTCTCAGAAGAAATGCGTTCGAAATGAAGAATAAGTTTTGTCAGTGTTTTTGTGCAGAAAAGCCTTTCTCCTTGCCGATGCGATACGATGAGGCGATTGACTGTTTCAAATAAGAACTTGGCTGAAAAGCTCTTTCTCCCCACTCTTGTTTGTTTCAATGAAAGTCCAGTAAATTAATGGTTGCTGAGAAATACTTCACTCTCATTCAGACAAATGAGCTTTTCCAATTTTCTGCAAGTCCTTTCTTTGATCCCTATTCTTTTAACACAATGGCTGAAGCATCATCGACATTATATTAACATTTTGTATTGGAAAAAATGTATAATATAATTTTTCCGGTTATGAAATTTCAGTACTTAATTTTACATCTAAAAATAACAGTAAATATGAATAAATGATGTTTATTTGTGAACAACATATTTAATTGAATTAATAATCAAATTGATGCCGCAATAGCTCACAGCGGAAAATAATGATTGTTATTTTCTGAATCGGGCAAATGTCCCTGAAATAATTATTAATTTCACTCGTTGGCTGAACGCCAGGGGTTGACGTGTGGTGGTCATAACCCTGCATTTTTTAATGTCAAACATTACACTGGCTACTAAAAACTCACAGATAACGACCAGGGAAGCTTAACGCGTAAAATTATTTTATGGCTTTCGGCTTTAGCTCTGGATTTTTTTATGTTTCAAAAATTTCACCGGACTGGGATTTAACCTATTGTCCAGTGAGATATACTGAATTTGTGATCATTTGTTGACATCCGTGTGAGATAATTGAAGTAAATAAATAGCGAACCTTACAGTATCACTCTATTGCCTACGCAACATTTAAAACAATTTCTTATTAGCTAAGAGATTGTCGTAAAATTATGAGGATTATTATTAAAACGCCTCTTTCACTTTTAATCAAACTGAATTTCCGTTAGAGATACTTCTATGATTACACTTCTGCTAATAAATTAACAAAATTCATACTCCCATAAAAAAAGGCTATTTAATTTTTAATCACTTATATGTTTATCGATCTAAAACCAATAATGTTTTTGTAGGTTGAACGCCTCTACCAGGCCGGTTTTCGCATTACCTTTAAATTGATTCTGTTTTCGCACGCACACACACTGTTTCTCCAAGAATTTATCTTACGATAAAGCTCGGTTTTTTTAAATACGACTATCGGTATTTCGCACGCGAAACCACTTGTGAACAAAATACGATTTTGTTTTCCTCTTTATAATTATTTTCCTTGTGTTTACCTATCTCATCAAACTAAGACATCAAACTTTAACAGTTTGGCGTTATAATTTTAAAAACACTTGTATAACATTAATATTTATTTTTATCTTAAAAATATCGAATTTGGGAAACTAAAAAGATTAGATATTTAGAGTAAACTTTTAATTTCATGGAATTTTGAACAGTGATAAGGAAAATTTAATTTTTTACGAAATTTATCGAGATATTATATAATTTTACGATATTTCGAAGAATTTTATGGGATCTTAAGATATTTTGTGGGACATTAAGTAATTTTAACGACTTTGAACGGACTCAGGGAATTTGCTATAGTAAATTCATTTAATTTGCTAGTAAAGGTAAAATTTCTACAAAAGAATGAAAATATTTTAAATAGAAAAAGTTGCTTTCCAAATGGCAAAGTTCTAGAATAAAGTGTTTCTAAGAAATTAGATTTAGAACTAAAAATGGAGCTTTGAACACTTCATCCTAAAAGATAAAATGTACCCTATAAATAAAAAAAAATGAGATCGAACACGAAGAACTGAATGGCAGTGGTAGAAGAAAAGTTAGCATGATTTTACGAGACTAGACTCATATCACAAGTTTCAGAATGGCACAAAAGCGTAACGTTATGGTTGAACATCACGGGATGAGACTCGTCTTCTCACCTATCAGGTACGTTCCTGACTTTCCCGAGTATGTACAGATTTATGTGGGTTCTCGAGCAACCACTAAATTTTCCGAGCCTCAGGCGTAACAGATACAGTACTCGAGTCTCTACCCTTCCCTTTTCACGGACACTCATTCCTTTCTATGTGCCGTTTTTTTCTGGTGAACCACAATATTGTGCTCCGCAAAATATCCTCCTGCGGTTATGATCGACAATGATTCGTTTCCGGTAGCCTTATTTATATACGTAGTCTCAACTCACGAATGGAAAAGTTTCATTGGCTCAACATTTCTTTCTCGCATAATAAAATCAAATAGTGTAAGACGTCGATTTTTACAACATTGATATATAAAACAATGGAAGTTTACGATCTATTGATCGTTTTCAGTAAAATCCAAAAAATTCTCGTCTTGTTTTTATGTCTTACTTCTTTTCTGGCGAACTATTTTGATAAAATACGAAATTCGCTGAATATTTCCTGATGAACCTCGCAGTGTAAAGGGAATATTGCATTAAGAGAATTTAATCTTCAGGCAAGATTAAATCACGAATTTTGGATTTTAAAAAGCGTTAATAAAATATTTTTAAAATTTTGTTCTAACTTTGTACAAGGAAAATCTTTCCTCAACAATAATTGGCAATATTGTTTCACAGAAAAAACAAGGACTGAAAGTGTTTACAGCTGAAATCAGTTTTTAGGCTGAATTTCAGTCTTAAGTCAGTTTTTAGTCTTGTTTTAAGACTAAGAAGTCTTGTTTTTAGATTTCTTAGTTAACATTAGCGAACATTTTCCTCCTTACAATAACGCCATTTTTTTTACAACTAATATTTCGCCAAAATTCTAGTGGTATGCCAAGGAAGATCACAAAAAAAAAATGATTCAACTCACGCAATTGTCAATTTAATATTGCAAAACTTGCCTTGCGATTTTCAGAAAATTCTGGGAATATTTTGTGCTACCTGAGATTCAATTTAGTCTCATATCTTGAAAATGCAGATAATTTAAAACTAAATACACCGTAAATTGCGAGAAACTGAGCGTCAATCTTTCTAAGGAACGTTTTAAGTAGTATTCTCTAGCAGAAATGAGGCTTGATTCAACCTAGGTGAAAAGAGGGGAAGCTGGCACAACTGGATCCTGGAAGCAGGCAAGGGTCTTGAGTTATGGTGATTGCCGTGGTGATATTCACGCTCCAACGACTTTGGGATGCGTAAGTCGACCTTGTTCTCCGTTTAGAGAGTTCGAAAAGGGCACAAACCACGTGCCACGTGGCACTTTTAATGTAACGTCAACGCGCCCTTTTGCAAGGGTGAAAAAAAATGGAAGACGTGTTTGGATCTTTAATAAAAGATGCAGAAGCATCAGTCGTGATGTGGGGGAAATTGCTATTTGAAAATTGAAAGAGGAATTACCTTTCGAGAGTCCTCGTGTAAAGTACGTTACCATGCATTACCCTAATGCGATTAAATGCAGGTGCACTATCGAATAATTGGCGTGGAAGTCGAATTACTCATGCAGCTCAAACTCCGAGATAAATTATCTAATGATGATTAATATTACAGGATTTTAAGGGATTTCATTTGATTTTATGGAATTTCAAGGGATTTCGAAAGTGCTCACAAGGATTAAGTATATTTTAAATGATTTTAAAGGATTCTAAGACCACTTCTTTAAATCTTTTGAATTCGTTCGTTTCTTGACAATCTTGAAAGTTTTCTTCATTTTTTTTAAAATTCCACTGGTTTTAAGGAATTTCATTTTATAGATTTTAAGAGATTGAAAGAACCTTTAATAAAAGATTTTAAAGAATTTCAAGAGATTTTACAATTCCCTAAAATACCTCAAAATTCCTAGACTACACTGAGAAACTCTGTGTTAGAAAAATTACTAATATCGATAGCAAGTAGGGGCAAAATCCGAAAATTGAGATATTTTAATACAGAAAATAATAAATTTATAATTTAAATATTGCTATTGATATTAGTAATTTTTCTAACACAGAGTTTCTCAGTGTACCTAAAAATTTCTACAATCATCTTAATTTCCTGAAAATCCCATGAAATTTCATAAAATATTTTTTAATACTTGTAAAATTTTCATTTCGAATGCTTATAGAAATTTGTAAGACCACAAGAATTGTTGAATATTTTGCCAAGCAACAGCTTAACTGTCTCCAAATAGAAATTTTTATATCCTGTTGAGAATTAAAGTAACTGCATACATTTCATGGGCATAATCAAAATCGCATCTCGTGGAGATTTAACTGGCCCCTGGTGACTCGGTTTTCCCGGAAAAGTCTTTTACCTAAGAAAAATAGAATCGGATAGTAGAGGATAGGATGGAAGGTATGAAAGGGAAGGAAGGATAGAAGGCTATCAAAAAGGATTCTGTTCTCTAAGGACATTCTCTACTTCAAGTAGTTCCTTATTGAAGAGCTTTGTTGGATACTAGGTCGTTACGATACCTCCGGCTCCGGACAGAAATTGGACTTGAACCGGCGCGGCGCGGCGTTGCACTCTTGCTCCAGTGGCAAATGTCTATTTTACATTTTCCAGCACAGTGGACCAGAAGGCACCAATATGTGGGAAAATAGGGAAAAAGTGCACACAAGGAATCTTCACTCAGGCAAATTTTGCATCCATACACACTTATATGCAGATTTGCTATCTATGCAAAATTTTTAAGAACCTTGTGTGTGTGTGTGTTTTATAATAATTGAATAAATGCATTCCTGAGCTAAATTTCAAGCGAGAGATTGGAAAAGCCTTTATTAAGCAAATTTTTCATACATTTTTCCCAAATTCTTCACCAATTTCTACTTTTAAAAGCAATGTTTGGATAGATGACTTTAAAATAAAATATATGTAGCAGTTGGTAAAAACGTCACTTGTAAATGAGTTTAACTAAGGGCAAAAAAGTTTGGGAACACCCTCCTTTTGATAAAAAGTACGAAATCCTCTTGATATCGCTCATTTTTCACAGTCCCTTGAACAGATTAAATTTATCTTTTAATATTTAACCCAGGCAGCTCGCTTTTTTCATCTTATATCCAGGTTTCTCAAGAGTCATGTCCTGGAAAATTGATTGGGGAAAAGAGTCACTTAAGTGAACATATTACGGAAAAGAATCACTACTTGAGAGACTCTTTTGTGCCCTGCTACAACCTTTATGTGGATAATTTAATCCCTCGCTTTGAAATTCAAATGCCCTCCACCTTAACTTGATTTGGTATATTATCGAAATTTCGTAAAAAAAAAAAAACCGGGTTAGCATTTTATTTTTTAATTATAATCTAATATTTGCGGTACATTATAAATAGCATTAGGTACATATCAAATATAATATAACCTGACCGTTAAATTTGCATGGACAAGCACTCGACTATATCCAGAAATTATTACGGCCAGCATCTGTGTTGGTATTAAACTCACTTGAAATTACGGATTTTAGTTAGTGTGCATTACATCACGTGTTTTTACGTGTAATTCGAGGTCCTGAAAGCTAAACTACGGCTTTTAGAATATAAATAACGAGACTAAACGATGTAGTATTATTATTCACAGTTCAAAAATAAATTCACTGTCATATGCAGACTTTAGATTTATTACAGCTGCACTAAAAAAAAAAAAACAATCATTAAAATATTCTAAAATTTTTTAATATTCCAATATAATAAAAAATATAATAAAAAATTTGTTAACCAAAACCACTTAATAACTTTAAGCACAACTTTTTTTGAGAGTGCGAATATAGATCTTGGATTACTCTGGATTAGAAATTCGTTTCTTTAATCCAGATAAAAAATGGTTTAAAAAAAGTGTAATTTATTTTGTAATATAAATTACAAGTTCTTGCAAGTAAGAGGCGACTTGTTACACATGTATGCATCATTTAGAGGGATTCAACCGAGATTCAAATCTCTCGCATTTGCTCTTTGGCTATTGCGTCCCGTTAACATTTCGTGTAGCTGCATAATACTGTTCGTATTTCTCCCTTCTTATCGTGGTTAATGTTATCACGCTACCCTGGGACTTAGCCTCGTTTTTTCACGAAGAAAAACCGATTAGCGAAAAGAAATTGTCGAGTTCACTACAATTAAGGCAAATTTCTATTTATAAATGCATACAGTATCTGAAAAATGAATTTTAAGTCTTGAATGCATAAACACTAATACAACTTGAAGTAAGAAGATTAAACCATGATTAGCATTAAAGTGCTTTTTAATTTAGAATTAATTATTCTACAATTTTCATTATTGATGACTTTTTATTCGTTTATTAGTAATATCCAGAAAATTACGTTGCAGATGGAAGATTAAAGTCTTGAGATTAAAGAATTTTGAAAGACGACTTTTTTAACAAAAGAATTCTTTTAGTCAAGGAATATGTCACTGAACGTTTATGTGGTTTGTGAAAAGCGGAAGGTACTTTATGAAAACAAATAAGCGTTTCTCTCTGGTCCACCTATATTTTTTCCACTACCTCCTCAACATTTGTGGCGTCTAGTTACCGGAGATTCGTTTCGAAATTGTTGTTTTTTTATGAAACACGCTCTTCTTTTATTAGTCATACTTCTCGTATCCGATGGTAGTTAACACAGGCAATCAAGAGACATTCAGTTTTTATGGAAACAAACTCTGTTTTTTACTTTTTTTTTAATCAAAGAGAGTTTATTTAAAAAACGTTATAAATACAAATATATGAAGAAAGAAATAAAGATGGTGAAAACATTTTATATTTTGACGATACTCTGATATATTTTTGTGAAAATCACACAAAAGATACTAAATATTGCAGTATAAAAGTGCAAAAAATGTTTTTCATTTTTCTCAGCACGTTGCGCTTTTTATTCTGATCACGAATATACCAGTAAAATTTAATTGTTCGATCTTTATTGATGCAATTCAGTTAATCGTTTTGTGATTCAATTTTAAGGGTATTTTAGTACGTAACCAAGAAACTCGTCACTGGGAACAATAAAATTATGTGAGCACTATGTACGTTTTAGTTGTTTACCGCCCTTTGCATTTCGTTGAAAGGCTGTGTCTCGTTAATTGGCTTCTCTGGGGAGATTCGCCTCGGTGAAGCAAGTAAACGAATTACGTAGTTGGTTACTCATCTAGGCAGAGCTTTCAGTGTATTGAATCCCAGAAAATATTGCGGTAAAATCACCCCCTTCCTCAATTTTGAATTCACTCTTTAACGTTTAATTAAAATCTTTTATTAATTCTAGAATTATAACTATTTTAAGTTGACTGAAGAATAGATCAAGAAAATTTCTTCTTACATAAAAATAACCACCCGAAGGGATCTAACAATAAGAGCTAGAGAAGATGCTTTTTCGCATTTGTCGGTAGCTGAAGTAAATCCCTTAATCCTCTCGTCTTGACTTAAATTTAACATTTCCTAAATTCAAGGAATGCTTTTAATCTTCTTTGATAAAAGTTTCCTTGTTATTCACAAGAACTTTTTTGACGAGAAGAAAAAAATCATAGAATCATATAGAATTTTTTCTATAAAAAATAAATAACATTAACATTTTTATGTAATTCCTTTTACTCAAAGAACAATTCGAATTCATCCGTCAATGGCTTTTGTTTACCAGTCTAAGATGTTTTCCTCTTTCAAATAATTCTCTACTCCACATTCAATTCTTTGAAATCAACAAGCAGCCTCTTTGCTTTCTTCAGTTTTAAAGAAAATTAAATGTCAGATTAAAGTAAAGCTTGAAATACTAGTCTTTTTATTTCTTTACTTATAAAAAGGTACCCTAAGGCTACTTTTGAATGTGAAAAGGAAATCTACTCGTGCATTTTTTGAATACATAATTTTAAGCCACTTTAGCACCATATTAATAATATAGAATTTAGAAATGCCATAAAAAGAATTATTTCACATTTTCCATTATATTTTTTTATGGCAGATAATTTTCATTTCATAGCTTTCAATTTTTTATTATCGCTCCCCATCTTAATCGACTCTCTCAGAAGTGGCTTTAGGAATGTCGTTACGCTTCGATGAAAAATTCTGTACACCACAAAATCTGTTGTAAGAGGTTATTTGGTGCCTGACGATTACGACGAGCTCTATCCCAGAAGCATATAGGCATAAAAAGTTCCTATAGATATTTCAAAAGAAATTTCATCCGAAACTATAACCTTGTGTATTTTATCCATCAATGTTATAACATTTTTAATCAAAAATATATTCACGGCAAGTGGAGTGTTAGTATCAGAAGTTTTTTTTATCTTTCTCATCAAGTTTAGTATCTTGAGAGGCTACTTATATTTCACGATTTTTCTCATTTTAAAATATGCAGAAAAAAGTATAATTTTTGTTCAATTTGCCAATATGAGAAATACTGGTTATTTTAATCGGAATTTTTTTTGAGCATATCAAATCTGACTATTAATACTTATTTAATTACTTTAATTACTAAAGTTTTAACGTAAAATCCAATTAATTTATAATTTACGTATTGTGATGTAATGCAATCTTCATATTTAAAATTAAAGCAATAAAATTGGGAAACGTTGCTATTTGGAAACGAGGTTTTCTCTACGAATGGAGATACCACGAAATTATCATGAGTCGCAAAATTATCGGATTCAAGTTGACACGTACAAAGTCTGTAGTCAAGCCACGCATTCCAAGCGAGAAAACGGAGAATATAGGGAATTCCACGCCTCTTCCCTGTTTCCAGCCCTTAACAAAGCCTCGTTCCTGAAACGTCTGGATATTTCATTCTCGAAACCGTCGAGGAATTTCTACAAAGACGAAGATGAAAATTGACAGTACGTGAAAACTCTATTTTCAAATTAAATTTTAACTTATTAAGCTATATTTGAATCTAAAGTAGGGCTACAAACTTTACCTACTCAAAATATTATTTAAAATGTAATTAAATTTAAATTTAGTCTAATGAACTGAAGCTTTCCGAGAGTAAAGCAACTTAAGATTTTATCATTATTTACGCACTAGGTAAATCCCCCAGGGTGTGAATTTTTTATCTAAAAGTGGATCAAAGTGTTTTACAATGAAAAAACTTTGCAAAGCTTCCCAAAATAGCAAAGCTTAGAACGACCCCATGGGGACTTTTAAGGGTTAACCAGAAGCATGTAGTAACTTCAACCAGAATTTTTTTTGCGTGCTTGATCCCACTTCCGGATGAAAATTTGACGCCTTGGGATTTAGTCTGTATAATAATTAAACATAATGAGCGCTAGCTATATGAAGCACCTAATCTAATATTTTGGAAATATTTATTTTGCTTATTACACTGAGAAACTTCGTTTCTCGCTTGAAGGAAAATGTATTTTCAAGGCACGAAGGGTGCATGCGACACCGAGGTTGGCCTCTTTCGGGGTGCAAAGGAGCAAATCCCTGGCAGGCTGATCACGTCGCAGTAGAAACGGGATTCGCATGGGTAACGGTGGCATGCCTAGTTGGGTCCCTCGTTGGCGTCGACACTCGACCTATACGAATAAAACATGCGAGAGGATTTTCAGCCTCACAACTTTTTAAATTTATCCAGTTTTCTCCGTTTTATTATCAGCACCCCCAAAGCACTTCCCTGCAATTAATGTATACATCTTCTTTGAATCTTCCTAAATACGCATTCTCTCAGCGGAAAATCAACCGCTCCAACTCACAATCAGTTGACATAAATCTTATTGCCAAAGAAATACTATAAAATATCTCTGCAATTTGCCCTTGTTAATAAAATTTGTAGCTTTATTCTCGGCTCTTTCAAAGCTACCCCTGTTTATGCCTTGACTCAATTCCAAAATTCTTTTCCAATTTTTTTTTTATCCAGCATTGATAAGCAGCCAAATTCAAGTGAGCTCAATCAAAGCAGGGTCGATTCAGGGAAATTGAGGTACGGTCCGTTTTCCCCATTCGGGCTGTAAACTCACTTACATTCGAATTTCCGGAAGTGGAAGACTATAGACAACGTTAGTAGACTCGAATTTCAGCTTTTCAAACCTCGATGTCGTTGGAAACGGGCACGGAAGTCTCGGCGTCGAAGCCCCGTCGCGACGAAAATTACCCCCACGGCTCGTTGAACCGCGGATGTGAAATTTATTGCATTTACTAGGCCTTGAACCGCAGTATATGCTATATAAGCTCATTCCTTGCTTTTATTTCCAGGGGAATAAATCTCATCCACGGAATCACTCCTGCTTCTTCTTCCTTTTTTTTCAAGCCTATAACCCCGCCGAGTTGGCTGTCCTTGGAGCGTAAATTGTATTTTCTACCCCTGAGTCGTGTATATGGTACAAAACTAGGTGTAACTTCTTCGTGTTGCAAAATTCCACTCTGCAGGATGTATCCACTGATCGCATTACTGATAATGTTCTGTCATTTAACTTTTCTGTTCGAGAGCAAGACTTACGAATTTGAGGCACTAAAGCCTGTTTCGTGTTTCGCTAACTTTCTGATTCACTCACAAAATATCCTTCCGGTTCCAATGGAATATACTATTGTTATATATACATTTTCGATGGTTCTTTTAAGATAGAATCATCAATGTATATTAGTGGGTTGTGAAATTCGTAATTTGCCCCATTTTATAAGATTTAAAAATTTTTTAAGGGAATTAAGGCCGTGTAAGACTTACCCGATCCCTACCTTACCGACATTTTTTTATCTGCAACCTTACTTGTACATTTATTGAAATATCAAATTGAAAATTTCTAAAATTAAAGAAAATAATCTAAGGTATGTTTATCTGGTCTTAAATTTTTGTAACAATAAATGTAAATATTTTTGAAATTTTTCTTTTTTTATAAATGTCGATATTTAGGACCAGATAAACGTACCTTAATACTATAGCTTCAATTTTAGAAATTTTCAATTTGATATCTTAATAAATGTAGAAGTAGCGTTGCAGAGAAAAAAATGTCGGTAAGGTAGGGATCGGGTAAGTCTTACATGGCCTTAAAAAAGTTTAAAGGATATTTTAAGAGATCTAAAGAAAACTTCAAGGAATTTTAGGATTTGCAAGTGATTTTAAGAAATTACTAGAGATTTAACGGAATTTTAAAGTTTCAACAGTGATTTTAAATTTGCTAGTGTGAAATAAGAATATTTTGATCGATTATTCGAGAAAGTTTTTTCAAACCGGAAATCCAATTCCCGCATCAAAAAGGAAATCAAGGCCAATTTCTGGATATTTTTCAATTCCCTGTATAGTTGAATTATCATATTTGGAACATTTATTTTTGATGCCAGTATCGCGAACTTTACTAAATATTTAGAATTGAAAATTAATTAAAGTTTGATAATATTAATCTTGTCAACATTAGTATACCTATTAATTTCAAGTGGATTTCTGCTAGAATTTGAAACTTCCGCACTTTGAAACTTACACTTACGAATTCAATGCAAGAGTGATGTCGAAAGCATACCAAAACTCGCTGAGTGAGCAGAAGCAGAACGAAATGCACACGTCGTGTCAGTCGACGTTTCTATTTAGTAGAAAACGATGTACACGTATTTCGTTTACAACGTGCGTCATGAATTTCGTAGTATCTCTGAATTTAAGTTTTCAGAACCCTCCGAAATGTAACCTGCCATTGGTCAGTTTTCCCGTGGAAATACAATAACCCACTCACCCCCTTATTTTCAAATTGTATGAATTACCCAGTAAAATTTACCGGGTGAAGTTTAATTCTCTGAAAATACTTTAATGATAACAGGGCAGAGGCAAAACTGCTCTCGACAAATTATATTAAACCATTTTAACAGTAAAGCTACGTTGAAAGCTTTTCATTTCACACTGGAAATTACAAATATTTGCATTAACGAGTATTGTTAATGGACCAGGGGATCGTAAATGGAAAAATTAACAAATTAATTGTAGAGTCAATTTTAGAGACATTTCGAAAATAATAGAATCGTCCAATAAAAATTTAATCTAATAATATTTTTTAGTAATGGAAAGAAGTAGAAGATATTTCTTTCAATGGCGCTTCAATTTTTTTCAATATAAGCTATTTTCTCTAATATTCTCTCCAAACTTGCATCAGTAAAAAATCTACTGAAAATCAGTGAATTTACACTGATTCAATTTTAGAGAGTATTTATATATGATTTTCAGATTTTGGGGTACATAGAAGCAAGCTCAATTAGCATTTTCGGAAGCTATGTAAATGCTTATACTATCTTTACCCATATAATGGAAGCTAGCCTAGGAACAAACATGCTGTATTCCATCGTAACCAAAACCTTGGTTATAATAGAAGGGATGAACGTTTCTATAGGTAACGTGAACCCATAAAACGGGCTAAATGAGACTACACTATCCACAACCATTAACCAAAGAGCTTTTTCTTTCTTTAGGCGTGCATGGATTTTCCAATATTGCAAAAGTGAAGTGTAAACAAGCTTAGGTTGGAAGTTGCAAATTTTTAATCTACACTGTGTAGGTTCATTCATTATACTTAAAAAATATTCTTATTTACGCGTAAAAATGTAGATCTTTTTGAAATTCCAACATATAACAAATTATCCTTAAAGAATTTGTAGTAATTAGCCCTATTTAAAATAGGGTTTTGTTATTTTTAGTTGGAACAATATTTCTGGATAAAATAGAATTCAGAAAAAATATTTCGGTCATGGTTCCCCAGAACCCTATCAAAATTTCTCGTTCTATTACAAAAAATAAATTGTTAAAAATTCAGTTTTTACTTCTTTTGTCCTGAAATGGAATTTCAGATAAAAATAAATGTGCAAATAGAGTTCAAATTCAAAGCATTTAGAAAAAAATAAAAAGTTTGACTGCATTCGAGGACTTTACTCGAAACTCAAGTTTAATGCGAAATTTCTGCTTGATCGAATTTCTAACTGACTTTCAAGCGGGGAAGCTTATATAAACCCACTGTAAGTGCACTGCATACAACAATTGCTCCACAGGGGAAAAGCATACGGAAGCACCAAGAAGCCGAATTTTGGTACATATGTACCGGGAAACTCAAAATAAGTTACGGAAGGAGAAACACAACATCAATTTCCGACATTACTTTATAATTCACCGAGTTTCATTTTGTTAAAACAATATAAGATTTGCCTGTGGCAAGAAAAGTTAAACGAAATTGATATACTGCAATCTCCTTTCTCTTTTTCCGCAGCTCACGTATAGAAAAATTATATAATATATAATTTAAATTGAAGATATTGTAGAGAAATAAAAGCTCTTTTTATCTTACAATTCTTTTTGATTATATTTTATATATATATATATATAAAAAGCTCAAAATATTTCTGTTATATGTTATGTGTTATAAGCTTCTTGTATATTTCATAGTTTTATGCATCAAAACAAGAATTAATTTGCAATTTTTCAATTTTCATTAAGTGAAAGAACTTTATCTAAATTGCTGCTTGATTATTGTAGCTTCTTCGGCAAATTTTTGCATATTAGCCGAGATAATCGTAAAAAACCATAATTTTATGGGGTTTTTATGATTTGATCAAAGAAAATTTTATCTTTTCTATTTACTTTTTTATTATATTCTCATCAGAGAGAATATATTATTTTTATTATACGTTTCAAATAAAATAATTTCGTTCTCAAGAAGTCAAGTAGTCGATCATTTTCGAGTACCTACATGTAAGTAAAGCGTAGAGTAACATAGTAAAGTACAAAACTCAAAGAAAGATTACCAAAAGTGGAAACTTTACTTTGAAAGTAAAAAGGGGAAAAATCGAACTTTTCGCTTTTTCTTGTGTCTTTTACGTCAAAAGTTTTCCACACTCGCAACTCGATCTTCACTTTTCAGCTTCTGGGAAGTATGATTAATAAATTTTAGTCGAACAAACGTTACATTTGAAAGTATTTTCATTTTTTTTAAACCAAGAGCACCTGAACTTTTTAAAAGTCGGTCAATAATGGGAGGAATTTTTCCCGCCATAAAAATTTTAAATTGGGATTTACTTCATTTTAATGGACGATCAATTTTTCCGGGTGAAGTAAAAAATAGACTGGGTAAACGATTTTGCAGTATCTATCATCTGCCTGGTCGATTTTTCCGTAAACTTCTGCGAACACGGCAACTATATCTCGCGCTTGATCTTCAAAGCCGTAAATCATGGAAAGAGGATTTTTCCCTCTTTCGATTAAAGCTCACCGAGACACGCTCACTTCCGCCTCGACGCGGATATTTTATATCGCATACCTATATTAACGGCTCTTATTTAACTGGGAATGAAATAGTGGGTGTCATCGAAAAATTGTAACTCGTATTACGAAACGTTAACATTTAATATTCACGTAGGAGTATAATTAGGAAATTAGCATATCATTTCCGAATCACACTGCCGATTTCGAGTGATGTTATACAATCAATGGAATGAATTTAACATCAATTAATACTGACACTTTAATCACAAAATTTTAATCAGAATGCTAGTACATACAAAAGCATAATTTAATCTTTCAAACTATTTGGACTTTCAAAGTTCGCGTCTTTTAAGTTTTAAGGCTATTAGCTCTTAAAGTTACAGATTGTATAGAAATCCTCTGGTGTTCCAATTTTCTAAGACGCTTAATTTAATATTTTTAAAAGTAAAGACTCGAAGGGACTTTAATTTTACACTGTGTGGTGTAAAGTCCATGTACACTGAGAAAAATTTTTTTGCTATAGAAGCAACAAAAATTGTTGTTTGTGCCAACCAAATTTTTGTTGAACCAACCAAAACTGAGATTTTGTTGGTTCAAATGAATTTTCTTGATTCAACAAAAAGTTTGTTGAAAGAACCAAGATTTGGTTGGCACAACCAAACAATTTTTGTTGCTTCTATAG